>APFE031238289.1:32013-53711 GCA_000404065.3 Pinus taeda
TACCAGGGGTGAACATTGTCATCATGACTAGCACAGTTTCCTCTATAAACTCCATGGATTTATACCCCAGTACTGAGCTTATCATATAGGCCAGGTCCAGTCCAAGTTGATTTAGGTATCCATCAAAGATGGGAGGATGCAGCACTCTGTCCGACTTGCTAATAAACAGTTGATTCAATTTCAGGATTTCTGCCTCTGTGAGTATCTTGGTCCCTTGGTTGATTAAGTCCAGCAGGGATAAAGGAACCAGTTTCCTTTGGGCTTTGAATTGAACCATATCCCTGATGGCCTGAGGGGTGGTGTAGAATACAACTTTGCCTTGGGTATTCATTACAGCCCTCTGTATTGGATCATAACAACTAGCACACAGGTAGATGAGGTCAGGGAACTGTGTGACTTGGGGCATTTTAAAAGTTGGGAGGGAAGACTCCCAAATGCCTAGGATGTCTGTTCCATCTCTGTGCCTAGCCCTAAGCTCATTTAGTAGGTGAATATGAAATGTACATCTGGATCGGCAGTCTTCCGAGATTTGGTAATCTAGGTCTGCCAAATCTTGCCAGTCTAGCTCTCTCTGAGGAGCATTCAAGGGAGTAACATTAAGGAATGCAGGGGTATCCATGTCTGATTCAAGTATTTCTTGAGATGCCGGGTCTGCTGACTGAAACAGTGGAATTGAGAGGGACCGAAGCTAATAGGGTTGGTACACAGTCAAATATAACGGTGCTGAGCTTTCTGAGAAGGTCTTTATGCAGAGTGGCAGACCTCTTTGGAAAGTTTTGGGAACAATGCAGTGAGTTCACGATTGCGCGAACAGGGCAGGGTTTTGACAGTATTTGAAGTTAAAGGATGTTTCTGCCACAACAATTCAATCTTAAACGGTTCGACAGAGGTAGGATATAGTTGGTTTACCGGTCGAATTTCAATCTAATGCCTGTTTATGGTGGATTTTGCCAGAAATTATGAAAAAACCAGCTTGAGAGAAGACGAAGTGTCAAATACCTGTTTAAACAATGGCTTGGGATGACGCAGCAGCTGGGTTAGCGCTCTGGACTCTTTGAAAATGGTCATAGGCTGTCTGGTAGAACGGTCGTCGTGGAATGCATGCAGATAGCAGAGCAGTGCTTTTCCCAGAAAAATGACAAAATTGCGAAAAACCGTAAAAATATGGCTTTTTACTTTATTGGCGCGGTTTTTGCATGACGTCAGCATGGGGGACCGGGTTGGATGACGTCAGCAGGACGTCATCGGGTGACGTGGCGGCCAAAGACCGGTCCATGGGGGCGATGAGGTGGCGGCCAGGTGGACGAATGAGAGACGAGGTGGGCGGACGTGGTGATGACGTGCGTGACAGCAGGACGGGCACGTGGGCAGGACAGGTGTCACCATATCGGGCCCCCTCCTGCACGGCAAGGAATCTGTCAGAGGGGGCTTCGATGGAATTTGGATGCGACATCTGTCCTCGCGTGACGTAGGCATCTGATAGATATCGGAAGGTATTTGTCGGACGTCGGGGGTCCTCCGATATGGATGTGAGCCATTGATCTGTAGGCGCGCGATCTGATGGCTGTCGGGTGACGGAGCTGCACGGGTGATAACTTCTGTTCTTGTTAACTGTCGGACGTCGGGTTTTCCCGAAATCGCTACCAGCCGTAGATCTGAGAAGGCCACCATCGGACGGTCATCGGGAGGACTAGTTGCACGGGCTGTAGCAGTGAGTGGGCGGGTCTTAAACAATTATATTTTTTGGCAAGCGCGACGGCGGGACCCTCCATGTGACAAAATGATTTTCAATGGTTTTTTATAGTTTTATTTGCAAAATATAATTCGGTCCGCCAACATTAGAAAATGGTGCGACTTGCGGAGTTTGTGCGAAATTTGTGTGGAAAATTTCATGAAGGCAGAACTATAGGAAAAAGGGTTCCGATGGAATTTATACAGCAAAAACCGAAAAACTGGATCCCAACCTTGGGATAAGGCAGGATAAATACATTTTCATAATGTTTCCGCCCTTGGATAGTTTTAAGGGATTAAAGAGTGCTCTTCAAGGGTTCCTTTCTTAGGCAAAAATGGAGCAATTGGGTAGGAAAATGGATTGAGATGGAGGGAAAGATGGAACATGGGTTCTTGACCTTAACCAGGTGTTAATTCAATTCCCAGGGAGTGAACATTATGGCTTTAATGCCAAGGAGGGGATATTTATACATTGTGGGGTTTATACACCATGGTGTTTATAATAATAGGGATAGTGGAGTATAGGGAGCTAAAATAGTAGAGTTAGTTATTAATGCGGAGGGAACATATGGATGAGGACCAGTATATCCAAGTTTTCTTTGAAAATAACTTGAAATCAAGAGTAGATCAAAATGAAAAGATTTTTGCACAAGAAATGTGGCTTTTAAGGCCATAAGAACATGACAAAGATATAAACTTCTGTGCTCTGTACAGCTTGGGAAAGGGTGTTAGTAATGAGTGATATACAAATGAAAATAGGGAAGTTAGTCATGCTCCAGTGTGTTGCTTTTCCTGTAGATGTTTCAGCAACTTTGGTCTTGAAAGAGACACCACTTCTGCAACCCCATCTACCTACCCAACTATTTTGCCTAACATTTTTTATTCCTTCTTGGAGGGTGCACTTGGACTTGCAAACCCTTTAAATGCCTTTTCTTTTTCATTGGCTTTTTCCTTTGATTTCCTATCTAATGCTACCCTTATTCCTTCCAGGTCCCAGATTAAACAGTTGGGAACCTTAGTTTCTCTACCTGGCTACTGATCTGCCAAGATTAAACAGTTTGGACAGATTTCTTTCTCTATTCTACAACATGAAAATTGAAAACATGGCATGATCCAGATTAGGCTATTGGACCATCCATCAAAACTGAGTCCCTATCAAGATTTGAGACAGACCTTGTCTGCTTATGAAAATATGGAACATTGCTGTAAGCAAAGCATGACATATTTGGCCTTTTGATAGCCAATCATGAAATATGAAACCTATTGGTATAGGTATCCAACACCATCCATCTAGGTTGCATGGAGTTTTTAAATATTCATGATTGTAAACATAGATCCATTGATGGTTGAATCCACACTATGTCGTTTATAGACATGGATCTTCAGATGTATTTCCATACTGTGCTTTGAGACATTTATGTGATGAGTATGGGAATGCCTACCTCGGTGATGATATTCTATATTGCATTGTATCGTTTGTATGATTGTTTCAGATCTTCAACTATAGTCTTTAACCGAAACCTTTGCATGGTAAAGCACTTCATTCATCAAACTATTTCTTCTAAATTTACAGTTTAGGGGGAAATCTGTTACACATCATTTTGTCGCATTAGGCAAATGAACATCAGTTTGAATCTTTCACTATCCACAAATGTGTCCCAGAGCATTCCCCTGCAAAGTTTGAATCTAAATCATCCCAAAGAAAGTGGAATTCATGGATCCCATGGTACAAAACCTTGGTTTTAGTTACTTTCACAATTCCCTCATTGATTTCTGCATATAAGCAGAGAAAACCATTAATATTTGCGCATACGTACACATTGTCTTCAACTATGACCTACGAACATGACTTAAAGTATGTAAAAATAAAAAAAATAAAGTCTAAAAACATTGTTAGTAGCATCTATCCCAACCAACAAGCTTTGAATGGGTGCCTATTCAGTACCAATCCCTCCCATCATGGAGTAATGCCCCTTCCTGTTTGGAACCTCTATCCCACTAATAATGGATCTCATCCCTTGGAGAATGGATCTAAAACTTCGCATTCTTGGCATATAAAGTTACTACAGGTCTGAGGATTGGGGGAAGCCTATTAGAAGTAGGTTTATGCTATTGAGTTTAGGTTGGAAGGATTTTCTTGAAAGGGAGAGGGTTGGAGATTCTAGAAGGGACTTGCAACATAAAGGCTATATGATTGTAAAGCTTTTCTTCAGTTTTATGAATATAAAAGAAATTGTTCTTTCTCAATTACATCTTCATTGATTTAATTTGTAGGATTCCTTGATCATCTACATGGATTTTGGTTGCATATTGATCAGTTTATGATACATAATTGGTTAATTAGTCCATTTATCTCTTTGATTATATGTTATATGCTTTGATCTCTTGTTTTTCTCTATCTTTTCATATCTCTTTCAAGATAATATGGAGAATTTTTCAGGAGCGACGAAAGGACATATAGAGAATTGAGGAGCGAATGGTCGAAGCCTTTGAGGGACTTCATCAATCAGTTCGTTAAATTTGTAGGAGGTTTCTATCATTCTATTTTCTTTCAGTCAACCAGAGTCTAGAGAAAGGTAGCAATTCCTGTTTGTTTTTTTTACTAAGGTTCTTTGAAGTTTAGGGAGATCGCTCCTTTTCACAATAGGTATTATTCCACATAACATTTGGAAGCTGGAGGCTCAGCCTCTTATTTTAAGGACTTGGAAAATATTTGGAAACATCACTTTGGCACACTTTTCAAACTAGAAGAAAGTTCTTCCATAGTAGAGGTGGTTAGACTAGCTCAATTGTTCCCTCGTTTTGTTGAGGAAGAGGAAAAATTCAATCTAATGGAGAAAGTTTCAAATGTAAAACTACAGGAGGTACTTCATATCTTCCGAAAGGACAATATTCTAGGGCCAGGTGGGTGGGTTGTTGATTTTTCTTTAGTTTTTATGAACTTTTGGGGGCTAATTTGTTGAAGGTAGTGGAGGAGTCCAAGCAAGTAGGGAAGGTATTCAATTCAACTTTCACTGCCTTGATTCCTAAGGTGGAAAGTATGATTAATTTAAATGACTTTAAACCCACTTTCTTGTGTAATTGTATATACAAGATCATCGCAAATTTTATTTTCCGTCAATTAAAACCTATTCTTTCTAAGGTTATATCTAAAGAACATTTTGGGTTTCTGGAAGGGTGTCAAATTCATAGAGACATTGGAGTGGCCTTGAAAGATTTACATAGCCTAAAAATAAGAAAATTAAAAGGGTTGGTCATAAATATTGATATCTTTAAGGCCTATGGTAGGGTAAGCAGGCTATAACTCCGATTTTTGTTAACACATATAGATTTCAAAGTATGTATCATAACTTGCATCCTGAATTGCCTCATTATGACTTCCTTTGTTGTACTGATCAATGATTTTGCATCCCTTTTCTTTCATTCCCAAATAGGGTTGAGGCAAGGTTGTCCCCTATCACCACTTTTATTTTTTCTTGTTACTAAAGGTCTCCACCATTTCTTAATAGATGCAGGCAGAGAGGGATGTTCATATCAGTAAAGGTAGCATAAAATTTGTTTAGAACACACCTATTGTTTGTAGATGATATTTTAATTTTATGTGATGGGTCGCATAAAACCATTGAGTTCCTAAATCATGCCCTTTTTCTATTTCAGAAGGCTACATGTATTGAAATTAAATCCACAAAATCGACATTGTCGAGTCATATTTTGGAAGATTGAGAGATTTACTTTGTAGTTATCACCTTTTTCTTTCACTTCAATTCCTTTTTATGATAATCTCAAATACTTAGGCTTTCAACTAAAACCAAATGCCTACATGAAGGAGGATTGGTACTAGCTTCTTGCAGAGTTAGAAAAGTGGCTTAAAACTTGGAGTGTGAGATGGATCTCCCATAGGGGAAGGATGGTGTTGATAAAATCAGTCCTGGAATGTATTCCAATCTATTGGATGTTCCTAACATGGGTACCAAAATTAATTTTGGATAAAATGTGAATATATGCCTAAGATTCCTTTGGATGGTTATCGAGATAATTTTATTATGCCCAGGGTCAAATGGGAGACTATTTTCCACAAAGAGCCTCTAGACAATGATTTTGCATTCAAACTATATCCTTCCTTACAAAATTGAGGAATGGTTGAGACTTCCAAGCAAAGGTAATTCTAATATGCCAATAATATGGAGCACAATGCTTGTATCCTTCCATATGATTGAAGATGGTCTCACATGGAGAATTGATAGTGGTAAATAATAGAGAGTTGGCATTGATCCCGTGGCCAAATTGTGGGAATGAATACAAGATTCCACAAGAGATAGTCTTATTTTTAAATAGAAATGACACATGCACTCTAAACCTTGCTGCTAACTAGGAGGCAATAACCATTAGGGCTCAAAAAAGGCTAATAGTTGAACAATTAGACTTTGGGGAAAACCATGTGGGTACATGGAGGGATTGTACTACTTGGATGCAAGCTACACATATTTGATTAATAGACATAGAAGATGAATTAATATGTTCATACTCCCCTTTTGGGGATTATACTCCCAATATGGGATATCTTCTCTTAATGGTGGAAAGGATAGGAAAAGAGCAACTATAGTGGTGGAAACCATTGTGGAAATAAAATTCCCAACAAAATCCTCACTTTTTTATGCAATGTATTCTTGAAAAAAAAGTTCCTACATGGGATAATTTATAGAAGGGGAAATTTGAGGGACCTATCTAGTATGCTCTTTGTAGGAATGAAATTGAGACAATTCAACACATTTTTATTCATTTCCCCTACATGAAACATTATTTTTCTTTGTGTAAAATAAACTCCCCCTAGAAACTAAATGGAAAGGAAGAAGTATATTGGAAGCTTGGAGGAGGTGGATTGAGAATAGAGGCAACAATTTTTTCTAGGTTGTTTCCCTACTTTTGTGTTGGGACATTTGGCTAGCTAAGAACAATTTAATTTTCCAAGACACCCCTACCTGTCTCGATGGGTCTACAACCCAAAGCCTTGCTATTTTTACTTCCCTGCCTCAAAATATTATGATTTATGGTAATAGAAATGTTTTAGAGAAATTTTTTGACAAGTCTAAACCATGGGTTTTTTTATGGATATTCCCAAGGAGAGGAAAGGAAATGTGGGGGAGGAGAAATTCTCTATATAACATAAACTCACTTATTTAGATTGGAAATGGGTTTGGGTGAAGGCTTGTATAATTATGCAGAACATAAGTGGTTGCACCTAGAGAAACCATATTAAATAGTTTCCTGACCAATGCACACATAAGTGGATCAAATCCCACCATTTTGTCCTCCTATATTATACTTTAAAAGCCCTGATGGGTTGTTAAGAATGAGAAATATGTGGCAGGATGCCACCATCCTACCAAGCCACATGGATAGGGGATGTGGCAGGATTACTCTTTAATGGCTTAGTATATCGAAGTTGTAAATGGCATGGGAGAAATCCCCCTCTACCATCTAATGCTCGATACATGTTGCAGTTCACCTATGCTCATAAATTCTCAATGATGTCCAACACATGTCAATGGATTCTCACAACCTTTTTACATACCCAACCTCCCTATCTTAGTGGTTCATTGTGGCGACATATTATGTAGGATTTAATTAATGGTCTAGTAGAGTTCGCTCATATAAAATGATAGTTTAAGCCTTCACATGATTACCTTTGGTCTAGTGGTGTTCAATATAGGGATGTTTTGCAGATTCAAGCAATGGGGCATCACTTTTGGTCTTCTATTCATGGAAAAATATTTATGTGTAGGTCTTCTTAGAATGATCAACTATTTAGATGGATGCATGAGGAAGACCTCCTATTTCAAGTATCCATTTATTTAGGCCCAATCCTCAGGGATTTCAACTAGAAAAGCCAACAAGAGGTGGTGTTTTCTTTTATTGCGCCATCCTTAACCATTTCCAACTACTAGTGCAGGTCAGTTTCCCTAATCAGGTAAAGCCTTAGGGAGGGGTTGCTAAGTAGGTTTTTATACTATCCACACCACTTTGTTAGAGCTAGCTCTCCTCATATGCACTACGTTAGTTCCTATCCACTCAAGTTTGACTCCACTATCTCTTTTCATGAAAATGTATTCTTAACTATTATCTTGTGTCTGTTGGCTATGTATGTAATCACACATCTCTAGGTGGATCCTTTTTCATTCCCCTTTAGTGTTAGGGGGATTGTACATCTTTGTTTAGTTCTTCGAGCTTCCCCATTGAGTAGGGTCCCTCATAAGGCCACTTCTGCTTGAATTCATCTCTTGTCATTTCTATGTTATTCCTAATGGCTCCATTGTTCTACCTTGGAAATGTTCTGCTCTTATAGATGCAAACATGCCTTGCCAATGTGTCCATGTTCATCATGGGGCTACCTATTATTAGGAGCGTGGGGAACATGGGCATACCATGGCACAAGTTCAGGTAGAGAGTTCAACAGTATCATTTCAAGAGCTCGCTCCCACACCAATCTAGACATATATTGCTCAAGTAAAACAAGATAGTTCCAATCATAGATGTATTCTCTTAGATATAGAGGTTCTTGAAAATGTTGCAGATTGGGTTCTTGATGCTAGCCACATTCGTGGCTAGTACAACCAATATATGTACACACTAAATATATAATGGCACATGAAGTGTCTACTTGGAAAATTATTTTTAGACATATGTGAAAGATGAGAGGATATTCTCCTCTCCTTGGATCAAATGCAATGTCAAATGATAACACTAGATTATCAGGTAGGGTGGACTGAATATCATATAAGAATTCCTCTAGAATCTATCTGCTTTTCAGGAAACAAAAGGGAACCAATACTTGTAGAACACACTAATTTAGATAATTCATCTTAGCTTGTTTGTTTATGTTATGGTTTTAGTTTTTATGTCAAAATTTCCTACGCAATCTCTTCATGTATTTGAAGGCTCGATTTACTTTGAATCTTGCCTCTCTTCAGAATATTTTGTCCTCTACCTCTTTGAAAAGACAAGATTTTTGGATTCAATTGAGTTTTTCAAGTTACCGACAAGTCCAAGCTTCTTTAATTTAACATGTACTACACGATTTGAAAGAAATACGAAAATTGCCTTAAAAACAATATTATAAATATTTGAAAATTGAGAAAAAATGTGAAATATTAAAAATACTAATAATAACTAATAAAAATATTTTCTCTTTTATAATTCAAAATATATATTGGTTAGGAACTTTAACCATTTCTTTAAATATCCATTTAATAATTCTACTAACCTTAAAAACACAAATATTATATCATAAGTTCATTAAATGAAGATGTGCCAAGTAATAAATTCACCTCATAACATGGTTAAAAAAATCCTGTAACTTAATACCTCAATCTCTTTTTTTATTAATTTAATTTGTATGATGTAACTCAAAACTTTCATGTGTCATTATAGAGTTCAAATACTTGGTACACATATTTTTGATGTTATTATTTATTATATTGTTTAAATATTATATGTTTTGGAGTTTTTGGTTGCAAGAGAAATAATTGTTTTTGTTAAATCTTGATCTTTTGTTGTTTAAAATCTGTTTATATAGATTCAACACCCTAAAAAATCTATGCAATATTTGAATTATAGAGAGTTCATAACTCAAACTGTAATTCCAACAAATTCTTACCAATTTTTTGACAAGTTTAACTGTAATAGGAAAAACAATGTGACATTTTTTATTATTAGAAAGTCTTAATGGTTCTTTTGTACAATTATGAACAAGAAATTTATCATTATGATTAGTTTTGGTTGGTTAGTGCTTTGTTTAGGTTATAAGAAGATAGGGATATCATTAAAGTTTGACACAATCTAACTTATAAAAGAAATGGGTTTTTTTTTTCGCCGGAATCTCGTGGTATAATTTCAAGTAAGATTATGATTTTTTGTTGTTTAAAATATATTTTGAATACATAAATAGCTTTAACACCCTAAAAATCCGAAGGGCATTTGAATTGGATAAATAAATAGATTTAAGACCCTAAAAAACCCAAAAGCATTTGAATTCTGATTAAACAATTTAAACTCAAATTTTAAAAATCTCTACAAGATTTTGGTTAAAATTAATTAAAAAAATACCCTGGAAAAAAACCATTTTGTCAACTGTATATTAAATTTTTATGAAATAACTCATATTAAATTAATTATAATTTATAATAATTTTATTTTTATATAAAATGTAATTTAATTATTAAATATATTTAATAATATATCAAATAAATAATTATAATAATATATTTTCAATTATTATATACATTATTAATTTTTTAATTATAATAAAAAAGAGTGGAAATAACTTATTAAAAAATATTATTATGAAATAAAATTATAATAATATGGGTGTTCCCGGAAATCATATTATTCATCATGTGAAAAAGAGTTTATTATTGATTTAGTTCATATAATTTATTAGTGTCTAAAAATATGTCAATTATGGCCAACATAATTTGATGTAGCAAATCTATCCAATACTTTTGCCACTCATCTAGATGTTTGAAAGCAACCTGTATAATGAATATTAAATATCATATAATAAATGAATGATTAATTTATTGATTTCCATCATATATGCTGAATGAATTCTTTTATATATTCAAAACCATAATAATGACCAGTAATTAACTAATTGCTTTCTATTATATTTTAATAATTTTTTTTAATATTCAAAAATAATAAAATAATAATTAACTTATTACTTCATGCAAATATTTACTTCTATCACCTATAACTATAACTCACACATATACCATAACATAATGCAAACAACCTAAACAATGTCTATGCCACCCACCCATGTGCCCATTTGAGTATCTCTACTTTTAATATGAAAATGAAAGTGCACGCATATATATTTTTAATATTTCATTATATGTACGGATCAACCAATCATTCAATCACCGATAAAGTTGCCCACCCGTGTATTTTCCCTTATATCGTACATATTCGTTATTTGGAAACCATACGAAACCATGGAGAAATGTGATCGTCCGGAACGAATCCAAGCCGATATTACGTATAATATTTGTCTTTTTCTTGGAAAATGATATGGATAAGTTTGGTTGGCATTTGCGATACAAATAGGTGAGCTGGTTCGACGCTTTGTGACAAAATTTAAGTTTGGTAGGCATTTGTGATGCCAATCAATAGATCCCATGTTATTGGGCCATTAATGTAACTTGCCATCTCATGCAGCCAGCACTATACCACCATACTCCGCAAGTACCATACCATCATACCTTATCCTCTGGCAATAAATGCAGTTGATCGACCGAGATTTCCGGCTTACCTGTACAGATTTGCGGCGTCTCAGATCGACTCGTATCTACCCGCCGTCTGAAGGATGAATTCCACCGAATCCCGCG
The DNA here is from genome assembly GCA_000404065.3 of Pinus taeda. NCBI lineage: Eukaryota > Viridiplantae > Streptophyta > Pinopsida > Pinales > Pinaceae > Pinus > Pinus taeda. The sequence continues at coordinate 43,131 of APFE031238289.1, forward strand.
TATTATATAACCACTGGCAGGGTGAACAATATGCATGTTCTGCATCTTGAAAACCCGAAGCTGCGTTCGTTCAGCCGAATAGTTTTACAGGTATATTCATTATCCATGGTCGCGCTTTTGATTTGTTTGGGGATTGCTATTACAGGCGTGTTCATTTGTTCATGTTTATATATAAGGTGTAGAAATAAATCGTCGTTATTCTCTGTTCCCGCCCCATCTAAGGTTGGGCCGGTCTCTCGAACCTTGTTTGATAACGAGTTCTTGCAGGTTTTGAACCTGGAAGTTGTAAGTTCTTAATGTGAAAAGTGTATTGCAGGTTTTGAACAGGGAAGTTGTAGGTTGTTAATGTGAAAAGTGTATTGTTATGCGATGTCATTTGTTGAAATCGAGATTGTTCCTGCTCAGGAACAGTTGTGGCTTGGAGAAAGCAGAGGGGAAAGAATAGTGGGTGAATAAATCTACTGAGGGAGAAAAATGAGAGAATTTTTAGAGGATGAGGATGATAAGGCATGATGTATATTGTTAAAGTGTTTCCATAGCTGTTTTTAGTTTATTTTTATGTTTATATGTATTAATAGTTTTTTTTATATTAACATAGGATGGTAATTGTTTGTTTAAGATATGAAAATATGTATTAATAGTTTTTAGTTTTTATATTAACATTTTATTGCCGTATTTTGTTATATTAGAATATATATATATATATATATATATATATATATATATATTAATTATAGATATTTATAACTTAAAGTATTTGATAAATATGTTATTTAATTTTGATATTTATCTCATTTGATTTATAATTTTAAGAATTTGATAAATATGCTATATAGTTTTGATATTTATCTTAATTGATATATTAATTTTATTTTAAATTTTACAATTAATTTAAGAGATCAATATATTGATGATATTGATAAGCATGATTATTAGTAAAGGAGTAAGTGGTCCATAATCCACGCATATTGTTCTACTAACCAAAGCATTTTTACTTCATTAGCAATCATAACTTGAACAAACTAAATTTCCCCACAGGGGCCATAGAATAATTTGTTATTTTTTATTTTTCACAAGTCACATAACTTAATTAGTAAAGGAGTAAGTGGTCCATAATCCACACATATTGTTCTACTAACCAAAGCATTTTTACTTCATTAGCAATCATAACTTGAACAAACTAAATTTCCCCACAGGGGCCATAAAATAATTTGTTTTATTTTTTATTTTTCACAAGTTACATAACTTAATTAGTAAAGGAGTAAGTGGTCCATAATCCACACATATTGTTCTACTAACCAACGGATTTTTACTTCATTAGCAATCATAACTTGAACAAACTAAATTTCCCCACAGGGGCCATAAAATAATTTATAGTTTAGGTTAGGACTATTGGGGGTAGGCATCAAATACTCTTGTTAACGTCTAAATGGAAATTTTGTTATACTAAAATGGAAATAATTCACGTATTTGTCATTGAGATTTTGAAATTTGTTACCAAATGATATAGAACCAGTTATGGTTTATTAAGTTTTATGTCTTAGGAGCCAAATCAATGTTCTTAACATTTATTTATAAGTGGAGAAAGAAATACAACTAACACATTTAAATAAAAGCACACACATATTGAATAAATAAATAATCTACCGAGTTCATCAAATGTACTGACAAAAGTAGGATTCTAATTCTTACAATTAGCCGCAAAGTTTATGTTCGGTTAGAAAAATTCAAAATAATAAAACTAGTGCAGTCATAAAAATGAGATGGCTAATAAATGTTGGTAGATATCAATTTTCAAGGAGACGTGCCTTTCTCAATATATATCAAAGTAAAAAAAAATTAGGCATTTCCCTTCGACCCCTTCCACCTCAACCACTCATCACAAGTTGTACCATGAGACCAACATGGTGACACCACCTCCACAAAGACATCATATGTCATACATGGTTAGTCTAAATTTATATGAAATCTATAAGTTGATTAATGACCCAAATATTACCTTTACCAAAGTGGTTTACCTGAAAAGTATAAAATAGTTACCTAAAAATGTGATTGCTATTCTTAGTGATATGCATTAATCAAGACCATAATATCTACTCAAACCAAATTATTTTCGATGCAATTTTTATAGGTATTTGAAGAATGAAGAAGTGCGAGAGGATTAATGAGTTGGAAGTTGAAGACCCAGAGGATATGATTGAATTTTCAGCAGAAGATTTAACATGGACAGAGATTAATGGGGACCAAGTTGCAATTATTCTATATTGTCGACTAGATGATTTTATAAGAGGAGAGGAATCGAGTGAACGGGCATCCACTCAATTTCTTCTTGCTTCTCAACAAAGTAAAAAAGCAGAGGATATCACACAAACATATTTTTCAACATATCTAGAGTACATGATGTGAGTCTTTATATCTTTTTTCAATATATGTATAATTCTTTTCAATATGCATAGATTTTATATCTAATTTGTTGTAAATGTTTTATATATAGTTATTGGTGTGCATATGGTCCAAAGTGCAACAACAAAATTATGAGTGCATCCTCAGATCAAAACAAAAAACACAATCAACATGAAAGTATTAAAGTTGGTTGCCAATGTCACTTCATTGTGCGGCGACTTCAACTTAGACCAGATGATGCTGTAATAATATATACTGCATGTAGGCATATTGATAAATCCAATGTTGTTTGTCATGGAAAAGATGCAATCGGTAGGCCTATGAGATTCAGTTATGCACCACATTTAACAAGGGATATGCGATCTATTGTCCAACATTTAATCCAAAGAGGTTTTAATGTTACAATGATATGGGATAAGTTCATCTCTGATGTGAAGGATGGATTCGGTGAGTTATACACAGGGACATCTCGAGATACATACATGACAAGACAAGATATATTAAACATTTACAATGATACCATAAGGCTAGAGTATGTTAAAGATCAAAGTGATCCAATCAGTGTAGAATGTTGGTATAAGGAACACGCTGAGAGATTTTTCTTCTACCAAAAACAAGATCTTGCTGAAAACATCCCTTTTATAATAGGCATACAGACAAAGTGGATGCATTCAATGATGCTAAAATATTCTCACAACAATATAATCTCAATGGATTCAACATTTAGTACAAATAAGTACGGGGTGAGTACAAAATTACCCTAAGTCTAATTCGTTTATTCAATACCATTTTAATGTTTGTATCTTCTATAAATATAATTATGTACTTTGTTTGTAATGTAGTATCAACTTTACACTTTAATGGTCTTCGACAAACATCACAATGGGGTTCCAGTAGCTTGGGTGATATCATCACACAATACTATAGTTGATATTTGTAAATGGATGTCAACTCTCTTTGCCATTGGGAAGAAAGAGCAACCAAATTGGCATGTTAAAGCCTTCATTACAGATGATGCTACTGCTGAAATTGAAGCATTAAGGTGATGTGTTTATTCTTTTTATAAGAGACATAAAAATATTCTTAATGTATATTCTCTCTAAAAATCATGTTATTCCAGGTCTTCAATCAACTGTACAATATTATTATGTGTGTGGCATGTTCGTTGTGCATGGTTGAAGAATGTTGGAAACAAAGTCCAAGGAAGGGAAAACCAAATCCGAATTTTCCATGCTTTAGGAGAAATCATGCACACATGTGCAGATGATGAATCTGTAAAAAAGGCAGTTGAAAACTTATTTGAAGGATTCAGTGACCATACAAAGTTTCTAGAATATTTTAAAACAACTTGGTTAGCCAACAACAAAATATGTAAGTTTCTTTTAAGTGGCTTTAATGACTCTTTTTTGCATGTCATATGTATAGTTATTAATTCATAACCAATAAATTTCTTTCTACAGATATGTGGGCAAAAGCGTACAGAAATTTTCCACATTCCAATCAAAATACAAATAATGCAATTGAGTCCTACCATCGGTATATCAAGCAAAGGTACCTAAGTGAGAAAAACAATGCATGCCATAGGCGGGTTGATTGGTTGATTTATGTGTTGTTGACAAAGGTTGTATTATATTACAATCATATGCAACGTTTAAAAGAAGCTGGTTTTGTATGACCCAGAAAAATTGAGGAACAGTTGAATTCATCCAGGTGTAGAGCTAACCAAATCCCAAATGAAGATTGTGTGCCTGATGAAAAGAGTAACAACGATTATTGGGTTCGTAGCCAAAATAACAATACTCGTGATATTTGGTACAATGTCATATATAAAGATTCCAATCTACACTTTTGTAATTGCAAGTGGGCCTTAAATGGAAACATCTGTAAACATGTATTGAAAGTTGAGATGTTGGCAAGTAACATTAGCTTGGGTGAAAATGTATTCCCTAATGTCACTAATCCTACTACAGAAATTCCTAGAATTTTATTTGATTTGAATGAATCACCTATATTGGGCCCAGAAATCCAAACAGAGCTTCTACCATGCTTTGATTCTCCTCCCATTCTAAATTATCATAATGAAACAAGCAATGATGATTTAGATAATTTCTCATATAATGTTGAAACGACCAATGTACGACCAGATAGTGCATTATTTGAAGATGATGAGATGAAACGTGTTAACTCATCAACTCATGAGAAATTGAGATCCATAATACCTACAAATTTGGAACAGGCATATGCATTAAACAACTTGGTAGACAAAGTATGTCAAGAATACAACAAAATGTTTTTCAATACTATAACTCCATCCAAGATCACTACCAAGAGAAAACATAGTTTCTTGAGCCCAGTCAATAAGAAAAGGTGTTGTGGTCACAAGTCAAATGCAGGAAAAGATAAACTACAATTTGAAAGGGTTGGACGAGTTCGTGCAAAAAAAAAGAGCATGAATGAACAGCTGGAGTTGTCTTCTCAACGACAAAGAACTGTGGACCACATGCCTGAGTTAGTGCAACATTCTATTATAAACAAAAATGGTAAATCTGATGTTATGCATTTTTTCATGTGAAATATGATATACTATCATTTGGAATGCATAGGCATAACTATATGAACTTTTTTTGTTGTTACAGTTGACGGGCCAACTTGTCGACTCCAATTATTTGATGAGCATGTCGATGAAAGAAACTATAACATTGGGAGCACTTCTCCAATCAGTACTATCCCAATTCCCTCCTCGAGGGTGCTTCCCCCTATTGTACAACCAATGGGGATGTATTGTCAGCCACACCCACCACCTTTTTCCTTCATAAATTCTCCCATGCCTATAACCGACTCCCCAAACCCTTCCCAATTCCCACCCCTCCCCTTTAACCATCCGCCCTTCTCATTGTTCCAATCATCCACCCTTAACATTCCAATTTCCCCCCCTAGGGTGATCACTCGCCCTAGGGTTATTCCCACTATCGTACAACCAATGGGGATGTATCATCGCCCCAACCCACTACATTTTTCCAATTTTTCTCCCACCATGCCTTTATCCATCACCCCTGAACCATGCCCATATCCATCACCAAGTGCTCCACCATCTACCCATGAAGGGCAGTCTTCTCCATTGTCTTAGATCTTCATGGTGAGAATGAGTAGTTGATCAAAAACTTATCATTAATTAACGAAATTGATTATATGCATTTTGGATTTTACAACTAATTGGTTATTGAATTTTTGCAGCAATATCACTTTGGAAATGCACTTGGGAGTGCCAAGAGTGGCGATGGTGACTTATACACCCAATTTCTAGATCAGTCGTGAGGCGGCATTTCCATAATGTCATTCATGGGCATGAACTTCCATTATCTATGTTGGGAATGAAGTTCCATTTTGTAGAAAAGAAAAATGTATAACTAGACAAATTTGGAATACAAATACATGAATTTGAACTTGTGTGTATGAAAATGTTTTCATTGACTTTTAGATTCATGATGTGAATTTGATGTTATATTCTATCAATGTTACATTAGTTTTGAGGAATGTAGTTAGAATGGATTTATTTGTTTCATTTACAAGCATATTTATATCTTACTCAATGTTGCATGCATGAAAAACATATAATTACCAAGGAACTTTGCTTAGTTATAATAATAGATGTATCATGTACATGAAGAGAGCATATAATGGATTTAGATTTATTTTAATTTTTTATTTATGAAAAAGAAAACTAAAGTTGAATTTATGAAAAAGAAAAGTACACTATACATGCCATATAAGAAAATCTTCAAAAATAGGTAATGATTTGAGCCTTTACCACTTAACTACTAACATTTAAAGATGAAAACTTTATTGATAAGTGGTGTAGTATTATTTAAGTTTTATCATATATACCCAATGACCTGTTTCACTATGGAGCTCATGAGAATCTGTTGTAATCTTTGCTATATTAATTTTCTTCTTTGAGCTAGTTAAAATATAGAAATACTTTTGCTATATACATTTATCTAAATATTTTTATAATAATAAGTAAACAAAAATTATATATATATATATATTATATATATATATATATATATATATATATAATATTGATGTATATATAAATTAATAAGATTCAACTTAATAATAATACATTCAAATTAATATATTAACACGTTAATACATATTTAAATTACTATTTATATATACCAATTTTAAGTTCAACTTATATCAATATTATTTAAATTGATTTCATATTATTTGTAATTTTTTTATTTTAAGATAGTTTTTTTTCCACTTAATCTTAAGAATGGGCCTTAATTTAGACTAAAAACACTGTAATTTCAAATAAATAACTTAATAATTCAACAATTTACCAAAATCATATAACAACAATAAAAATCTAAATAATTTTAATAATAATAATAATAACCATCATGCCTTATAACCATCATTCCTCTATTTACTATGATAAAATTAACCAAATAAATTTATAATTTAGAACCAAAAAATATGATAAAAATGAAAATCAAATAGCTAGAATTTTTTAATAACAATTATAAATCACCACATAAATTTAAATAAAAAACAATAATAACTATTATCTATCTCTCATTTTACTTAATTAAATTAATTTTCATTAATTTTTTTTATTGCTCATAAGTTATATCGCCCAAAAATACTAATAAGTTATACCCATTATTCTTGTGAGGAAAAAGACAATTTAATAAAATAAAATTATTTTCATTTTTTTGAAATACACTTTATCTATGCATGGATCTCACATTTTCAAAAACGGTGATTTACCTCCCTCTGGGTGATAAAAGTCTCTAGCGTTTCTCCATGCTATAAAGTAAATATTTGTATTGAAGTGAACACACATACTTCAATTCTGCATAGACTTAAATTCTCTCTTTTACCCTATTTCATAAATGAAAGCAAGTGATCAGGGATAATAGGGTTTCGTGGTTCTCCATGCGATCAAGTCGGTATTTAGCAATATTAGTTATCTTTCATATTTTAATTCTCCATAGACTTAAAAAAAAATTACCTAAGGAAAGAACACGTCAATATTTAGCAAATATTAATTAACTTATACATATTTTAACTAATTAGCCGAGACTTCAAATATTTGTACAAGTCAGTCAGCAATCTTTGTTTCTCAATGCTCTCAAGTCAGTATTTCAGTATTTGGCTATTCATACACTTCGAAATTTTCATTTTATTTCATTAGTCAGAGAACACGATATTTCTTTCTGTAATTTATTAATGAAAGAACGCGATCCACCTGTTTTTTTAATGGATAAAAGTGTGTCGTGTTTTTCGATGGGATAGAAACCCGATAGAATATTAAATAAGCCGTAGGTCAAGCCGTAAGTACCTGTGACAGGACATTCGTAAAATAATAAATCTAACCTATCGCACGACGAAACCAGATGCCGTAACCATGGCATGAAATTGCTATGGTCATACATAAAAAGGGTGTACTATAAGGCATTAAAATCCCTATAACATAGGATTTATGGCTTGTGAACTGGTTCAACGCTTTGTATGCAATTTTTTTGAAAGGCCTAGTTCCAACTGTATAGATCTATTAATACACCCTTATAACTCCCCAAATTCAGCAAAGACTAAAAACAAGTAACTAAGCCAATCATTACTGGGTCATTACTGGGTCAGTGCATAGCATCGTAACATATCATGGTATGTGTAGTCATATGTATCTATGCATTTTCTGGCCGCTCTGTCACTCAACTCGGGGAGGCTCTACAGCACCTATCAAATCACGATTAAGATATACACATAGTACGCATAATGACGCGTCCATTTGAATTCTAAATTTTAAATAGAAAACCCGCCTAAACAGAAATTTGAATTTCAAATTCGAGAATGGCTGAATGAATTTCGTCCACTGAGTTTCAGGTTTGTGATGGCAAATATTAACTCTCTGGGTGTTAATCGACCTCAACCATGGTGAGTGCTATTAATGAAACACGCGCAATGAATTCCTTTTGTTCCCCGTTTTCACTGATCTAAGTATTTCAAGGAGCCATGGCTAGACCAGGACTCTTGTTGTTAACAGTTATGGCGGCATTTTTAGCCATTTCTCTTTGCAAGAGGGCTTGGTTGCAGCAACTATCAACTTCAGCAACTGGAAAATGATTAGGAGTGTCTGATTTGGAATGGTTTACAGAGGAAATATATACCCCTAAGATATCTAACAACCCTATGGTCCACCTCTCCTGTTATGCTTTCTATTTACCAGCCTTGTTTTTATTTTTATTTTATATATTATGCTCTTCTTACATAATATTCTCAGTCTGCATATAGTAACATCGTTGTAACTCAGTTAAGCACCATGGGGATTTCAAGCTTCTCAGCTTTCTCATCAGGGTTTTCACGCATGCTCATAATAAATGCAATTATTTTCGTCACTGCTATTAAGGAGACACTATGCTCTACTTTTCGATCGTTCGGCGTTGTGGCTTCAGACTGCGCCATTCAACAGATACATGATGATGAGCATGGTTATGGTCGAATAAAAATATCATCACCCTCTCAACTAACTAACTTGCCTTTGGTTGATGATGATGAGATGATGAAGAAAAGCCTTCCATTTACTTTTTCGTCTTGCAGTTTGTTTGCAGTTTGATAAGGAAGAGTGTGCAGCTTGCTTGTGTGTTTTGGGGGATGGGGTTGACATCAGAGAGCTTCCATTCATCCATTTGCTTCACACATCTTGCATTACGAAATGTTTGGATTACCAGGTGCTGAAGCCACATGTCCGCCCTGCAGGTCGGCACAGGAGACACAAGTAGGCATATGATGATAGAGTAAGACGAGCTCGCATAGCAACTTCTCCTTTGTTTTACTTTTCATGGGCATGAATTGCCACCTGTAATTAAAATTTTGTGTTGATAGCTGCTACAACCACCTAGTCAGGTAGTTTATATAGGTGCGTTAATATATAGATATATGTATGGTGTATATACACGTATGTTTTTTAATTATTGGTATATGTATGGGTCATATATAGGTGTATATATGTGTATGTGTTTTAATTTTGCAAGAAGGTTTAATTTGATTATGAAAGGGTTTGATATAGAACCAAAAATCAACAAATAAAAACTGCAATTTAAAATTAAACATCATTTTAGAATTGTAGGAATTTATAGGGTAAGTACCTCACACGGAACACCAAAGGACACCGCTCACAAACAGATCACATATCAATACACCAGTATTTTGACGTGGTTAAAACCCTCAAAGAGGGAAACAGTCCACGGCCTGAACCAACGGCTACTTCAGGCAATTTATTAATAAAAGAACGAAAATTTACATAAGCTTCTCTCGTGAACAGTGAACCTACAAATGACCTTCCATGCGCTTTAAATAGAAATCATGGACCAATGGGGTGTTAAGCCACAGATCAAGTGTCGGTAATATCAAGGAGAGAATGAACCGTCAGATCACTACATATCGTGATCGTCGGATTGTAAGTTACAAAAGTACATAGTAAATAAACACACTTTACCTAACTCTATACTAGACCAAGTTATACTTAATTATTCCTATGTGTTGGAATATCCTAACATCCCCCCTTAAGAACAACTTGGGATAGGATTGAAGGATTTACAAATATGAACACAATAGGAGAAGGAAGGAGGCACTAGAGCCTATCCCCCCTTAGTGACAACTTCCTGAACTCCAAGCATATATCGAAGTTTAGTGAACTTCGCTCTGTGAGAGCCTTTGTGAAGATGTCTGCAACCTGATCATCTGTTGAACAATATTGCACTTCAAGAACATGGTCATGAATGAGCTTTCTGATTTCTGATGAAGTGCATGTGTAGTTCAATGTGTTTGCTGCGCTGATGCTGAACTGGATCTTTGCAAAGCTGAATGGAAATTTGATTATCACACCAAAGTGTAGTCGGATGCTGCTGCCAAAAGCCAAATTCTGATAGGATCTGACGAAGCCACAAGGCTTCCTTACTAGCTTCCACGGCACCACGATACTCTGCTTCTGCTGACGAAAGAGAAATGGCAGCCTGTTTCTTACAAGCCCATGTAATAGGTCCTGAACCAAGAGTGAAGACATAACCGGCAGTAGACTTCCGATCATCAGGGTCACCAGCCCAATCAGAATCAGTGAAACCAACTCATAGAGGAGTTGCTTTGGCACTGTAATGAATCCCAAACTGT
>APFE031238289.1:66778-92627 GCA_000404065.3 Pinus taeda
TGTAAGTTTTTTTCTTGTTCTCTTATTAAAGAATCACAAAAAGAGTCAAAGGAAGGGGGCTTGTAGGTTTGTCCTTGAGAAATGAAGGCTTCTCTTGTAGAATGGAATGTGGAAACAAACACAAAGTAGGCTGGTCCCAACTTAGTAAGAATGGAATAAGGTTACTATCTTATTTCTTAACCTTAACACCTTCCAAGAGAAGTCTAAGGGTCTTGAACTTGGACAAAAAATCTTCAATGCAAGAAAATTATTGGGGTCCAATGTAAGCAACTCATTTTCAAGTTGATAGGCTCTAAGTTCATTTTTTATTCCAAAAACTTTAGTAATCTACTTCATTGCTTCTTCAGGAGTATCAAGTTCTGCAATATGGAATCTAAGATCTAGAGAAATAGACATCCTTATCAACCCACGTGCTTGATATTGTCTATTTTCCCATTTAGCTGCCTTATCTTCATCTTTCGATTTGGTTTCTTGGCCTGAGGCTATTATGTAAAGACCTTTACTTCTAAGTAAATCCACAATGTAGGACCACCATTGGAAGTAGTTGGTGCTGTTAAGAATAACTTGGCATGGACTTTCCATTTTAACATAAACTAAAGCTATATATGCTGAAACTAAATGTTCCAATGGAAAGATCTTGAAAAATTAGATTGGTTCAAAAAAACAGCTTTGAAAACGGCTTTCGGATGAAGAAGTTATGGCTTTTTGAAGAAAAGTTGATGAAGGCGCCGACAAAGTGCGGGAATGTGCAGAAATGAAAAAAACGCCCCTTTTCCAACAAAAGGAAATTTGAACCCAAGACCTCTACTCTCATAAATTAGCTTTGAACCAAGTGACCTAAACAAAAAGTTTGAGAGAGAGAGAGGGGGGGGGGGGGGGTTTGTTTTTTTTGGTCATTGAAGCTCTGGATTGCGTGCTTGCTTGAGAAAGCTCTTTTTCTCCCTACAAAACAAAAACACAAAACCCAACACGGACATACCCGAAAACTAAATATTTTCCTCAATGTTTTTGATTTTCCGAGATCACACTAAGGCACAGCGGAAAAGAGCATACACATGAGAAAAATCCTTCCTCTCTGTTTTTTATTTGCCCAGATCGCATAGAGTCGCAGGGAAAAGAGCATACGCGGAAGTGAAAGGTATAGATCCGATAATAAAAAAGAAGGTAAATAAACCGAAATAATAAACAGAGAGAAAAATAACTAGAAACTGCAAAAAAAATGTTGTATACCTCCAGATCTTAAAAATGACATAGCTAGGGCTACCAGAAACCTTTTTGCGTGAAACGAAAGGGGTTCCTCATTGGAACAAATGCTCCTAAAAAAACAGAGCAGTCCTCTCAGCCCGCAAGCAGTCAGAAACAGTAGATCTAGGAAACAACAGCCAGATGCAGTTCTACCGGCTTCAGATTTGGATCACCAACGGACGCGGCCCTCAAAGAGCTCTGATACCATGTAGGAATTTACAGGGTAAGTTCCTCAGACAGAACACCAAAGGACACCGCTCACAAATAGATCATAGGTCAATACACCAGTATTTTGATGTGGTTAAAACCCTCAAAGAGGGAAACAGTCCATGGCCTGAGCCAACGCGGCCACTTTAGGCAATTTATTAATAAAAGAATGAAAATTTACATAAGCTTCTCTTGTGAATAGTTATCTACAAATGACCCTCCATACGCTTTAAATAGAAATCATGGACCAATCAGGTGTTAAGCCATGGATCAAGTGTCGTAATACCGAGGAGAGAATGAACCGTCAGATCACTACATATCGTGACCATCGGATTGTAAGTTACAAAAGTATATAGTAAAGAAACACACTTTACCTAACTCTATATTAGACCAAGTTATACTTAACTATTCCTATGTGTCGGAGATATAATTAATATAATTAGATTTTTTATTATTGTTTTGCTATGTAAATGTCATTATATTTGGTATATGTTATTTTTTTTAAATGTGATTACTACATTAATCAACATATCTATTTGTGTTAAAAAATGTTATTTAAATTAATTTTAAAAAGTAAATATATTTTTCTTTCAAAAATAATTAAAATTTGGACTAAAAGAATTTAGAGTGTTTATTAGGACTTGAGGAGTTTTTTTTAAACAAATACTTTCTATAAAAGAGTTTAATAGAAAATTGTTATTCAAAATTTTAAGTAAATATTTAATAAATTTTTAATATTGGGAATTTAACTTGTTATTATTTTGATATATTTTTCTTTATTGAAAAAAAATAAACTTATTTTGCTAAGAATTATAAAGGAGAAAAATAAAATAATGTGAACTTTCAAGGAATTAAAAATAAAATCAATACCTTGCACCAATAAATACCAAAATAAATAATACTACAAATTTGCTATAACTATGTCCATTATTTTTAGAAATAACATTATGTTCTTATCATCATCTACAATTCCATGTTCATGTTATAAAATATATTTATTTCCATGTTATAAATGATATTATTTATTTTATATAAGTTGACATTACATTTCTATCATAATAACATTTTTTGTCATCATATGCTATGTTATTATCCATTTCATATATACTTTGAAATACATAAACAAAAATAGAAAAAGAAAATAAACGAATGAAATTGAACACTTTTCATTATTGAAGAAAATAGTAGTCATCTATTATCATGTAATAAGGAAAAAAATAATTATAATTTAAAATTACTAATTCTCACTTAATTAGATAGACAAATTGACAATTTTCATTATTAATAAATTCAAGCATCCTACCAAGATTTGACACAATTTCTTTCCATAATACTAACCATACTCAAAAACCTTTTAAACATAAATCTCAACACTACTAGGTTATACACTTGATAAAAATAAGGTAGATGTAAAAAACCATGGAATAATCGATTAGTAAAAATATAGATATAAAATCATATTACTTGATGTATGATTTCCAAATCCCTTATAACTATTGAGATAACATTTAACAATCTAAGATATGCAATTTCCAAAAGAATTATTAGTATCACACCAAAATTTCATTAAAAAAAACAAATAAAAAATATTTACATCTTTTATGTGTGATTCATTGTTTAGTTGTAAACAAACCATCAAACAACTAGTTGACAAGCACTAGTTATCTAACCAGTAGGGATACATATGTAAATGTATGCAATCCACCCATGATTAATATAATATTCACATATTCTTTGATGAGGATTATATTTTATTTTTTAATATAAAATAGTTATTTGTATCTTATTATTTATTTATATTTATAATATAGACAATTATATTCATTTTTTATATAAATTTTTATTTTTTATATTATTCTTTATTTCTTGTATATATATATTTTGAGTGTGGTGTTTTACAATCAAGATATTGAGTTATTTTTATTTTTATAAGATAAATAAAAATTAGAAACTTCACATCTTACAATAATTAAATTTTAGTAAATTAACAAAAATGAAACTAGATAAAATTTATTTAAACATTATTTTAATAAAAAAATATAATATGTAACACAAGTTATGTCATTTTAAACATATTTTAATAAAAAAAATTAATATATAACACAAGTTATGTCATTTTAAAATTTTGTTGTAAATGATGATTTAATTGATTAAAAAAATTAATTAAAATTATTATAAAATCAAATTATTATTAAATATAAATATTTATTTATTTATTCTGTGGATGTTTATAATAATATTTAATATATTTCCATAATAAAAATTGTTTTTATATATATAAATATATAATTTTGTATCTATTTATATAATTAAAATTAAATTATAAATTTGAAATAATAATAATACTTTAACCCTTGATTTTTTTCGGGAGGGAGAGATGGGCTCTATGGTTGATGATATTGCATTTGTGATAGTTCAAAAATCAGGTTAGGATTTTATCTTCTTGACCTAACCCGACTCAACCGATTCTTTTGGTTAGTCATTTGCCTCTTGTTCACAGCTCTTTCTTGGATATCAAAGACGATTCTCTTTCACCCTCCAAAGGGTTATTTGGGTTTTCTATAACGTTAGTCGGAAATGGTCTTTGGAGCAGTCAGTGGTTGAGGTTAGCTTAAATTTTTTATGGGTTTATTTACACTGTGACAAGGTGGATTATCATCATGGAATAACAACTAGTGGATTATTGTAAAGATCCCACCAATAATATCGCCATCTAGGTAAACCCTTCACCTCAACATCTAGGGATGGATATGGAGGCAACACCTAGAACTCCCAATTTGGGAATTTTCAACTCGCTATCTAAAATTTCAGATGCGATTTCATTTTCCCCTCATCATATTTTCAAAGCAATGGACGCATCTCTCTCCCTTTCAATTGAAGTGATGATCCCTGCATTGCTCGAGGCAGAATGGTCAGATTCATTGGATAAATTTGTCAGATTGACGAGTTTTTCAATTGAATCCCTAAATTTCGTTGAGACATGCTTAAACCCTAGTAGTCCATTTTTTGCTAGGGAATTACATAGTGAGGGTGGATCCACTCTTGTGGCTCTAGAAGAATAAAACCATTAAAATCTTCGAAACCCTTAAATGGTGTAGACGACTATGTCCGAGGTCGATCCTTCTGTGATCTTGCACGAGTTGGATTCCACTGGATTTCGGTTAGTAGATACAAACTGTAGGGGAGAATCTGTAGAGAAACAGGCTACAGGCTCGAGTGATGGTCTAAGAACTATCTACGACACTCCCTCCCTGTGTCAACAAAGTCCCAAAACACACATTGATCAACACACCCTGGATGGAAATATTATATCTGGTTAGGAATAGGTGGTGGAATCCTAGAAGAAATCAAAGAAAATAAAATTTCCTAAGGTTAAGGACAAATATCATGCCCTAGTCCTGGGTGAGGTTATCAAATTGTATGACATTATGGATACATATGGTAGGGTTTGGGTCAATAGAATTAGGGGAAGAAGTTATTATGTCTCTCACTTAAAGAAATGGGCATAAGAAATTTGTGGACAGGTCATGAATGTTGTATGATCGATTTGTACTCTATTGAAAGGTTGGTTTACTCTTAGATTCAACTCAAATGAACATGAGACCTGGGTCTTATCTCTTCATTGGAACATATAAATGGCATCAATTCTATTAAAGCGTTGGACTCTATTGTTTGTCCAAGAACGTGAGTAGTTGGCGGCAAGACTGATTTGGCTCAAGCTTTAGGTCTACCTCTACAACCATGGACATAGGATGTTTTATGGCTCATTGGAGATGATCTTGGAAGGCACCTGGATTATCATAGATCTTATCAAGATACTAGGAGGACGACTTTCACCAAAATATTGGTATATCTTGACACAAGGGAGGGCCTAGTAGCGAACTTGATCCTAGATTATAGTGGCCATGTTCGAAATCAAATATTGGACTACAAGGGCATGCCTTTCAAACGTCGATGTTTTCATGAGGCCAGGCTTGTATAAAAGGACTACCCCTTACTTTAGAAGAATGAGTGGGATGCAAGTGTAAACTTAGAGGGAAATTAGTCCCAAGGGTGCTTGGTGCTGGTGAGAATGATACCCTAGGGTAGCCTCAACTGAATAGACTAGGATCACCTATGAGAGATGGGCCTGTAGGAGGAACATGGTCACACCATCCTGGGTCTCGGCTACACTCAGGTGTGGAAGCTTTAAGGACGAGACTTACTGATGCTTCTAACATGAGTAGTTCTATCAATGTATCAATGTATCTACGGTTTATGAGTGTCTTCCCTTATCTTCTGTTTCTTCTTCATTTTGTATATTTTCTCCATCACATGGATTGGAGGTCTTATCTTCTCCTATAAGAACCATCCCTGAATGTTGCCCGACCCCATCCCCATCCTTCCCTGCCCCTAGTACTGACTCTTCTGGGTCATATAAGGGATATAGATATAACCTTCAATCTCTATCAAAACCCTCTTGTGGATTTGTACTCCCTATAGGTCTTGGGGTAGGTTTGGGTCCCCTCTCCCCTCATACTATTCCCAAAATTCTCGAGGGCGACAATCCCTTATATCCAAAGCAATGAATAGGGCATGCCTTCACATTGCTACTAGGAGACAATTATCATTTGAAGGGGTTATTATAGCAAGGAACACCCCATTTATCAATCACTCATGAAGTGGTCATCCTTCAATTATAGAGGGTTAGCTAACCTCTCCAAGAAGTTAGCTTTAAAACAAATGATCTTTTCATACAACCTTGATATAATCTTCCTATAAGATATTTTGGGCCAAATCCTCGATGTAAGACATTTAATGGAAGGATTCTACAAAAAATGGATATTTTTTCTATTGATGTGAAGGGGTGCTCGATAAGGGCAGGGGGGGCAACACTAGCTATAAACTACAAAATTAAAAAAATAATCAACTTTTGTGGCCACAAAAATTATGTCAAAGCAGATATATTCTCAGAAAAAATTGGGTTTCAATTCAGAATTGTCAATATACATGGACCTTGCCATGATCGAGCTATATTATGCAATTGTCTCATGAAAACATCATTTAAGAAGTTTGGTCACCTTATCATCGGAGGGGACCTTAATCTCTACATAGGAAGAGCTGAATGTTGGGGAATTCATGCACAAGCGGACACCCACTCAGATTTTTTCTCACAATTACTTGAAACACATCATCTTATTGGCATTGATTTGGTAAGGTCTTAGCCCACCTAGAGAAAATATTGGGCAAGGGACAACATGATTGCTAGAAGTTTGGATTGCTTCTTGATTCGAGAACCCCTGCTAGACCACCTCCCTTTGTTCAAGCAATGGGTAGGAGCGTGGGGTGTTTCTGATCATCACACCATATAAATGCAATTGGAAAGTCATATCAATAAGTTGAGAGCCTCCTTTAAATTCAACACAACTTGGTTAAAGGAAGAAGAGTTTAGGAATTTGGTCGCTAAAAATTAGCGCTCTTGTGAGTATAGGGAGGATAGATTAATGACATCTCAATTTAATGATAATATAAATAAAATAAAAAGGAAGACATTGGAATGGATAAGGGGTAAATGATTAAGAGATTAGGAAGACCCGAAGAAGATTGAAGCTTGGAGGTTGTGCATATATGGAGACCATATTCCATATATGCACACTTCCATACATATGTGCATATAAAGAATCCACACATATAAAAAGGGAATCTTCCATATATGTGTAAATTTTGTATATATATATGTGTGTGTGTGTGTGTGTGCGTGTGTGTGTGGAAATGTGCATATATGGGAGATTTCTTCCATATATGTGCAACTTTAGTATATGGATTATGTATGTGTGCATCTTCTATAATAGAGATATGAAACTATGCATATACAAAATATTGTATGTGTATATATGCAAATTCTGTATATGCGCATATATATGGAAGTCATTTTCCTTATATGCAAGTTTTTATATATGAGTGGATATGCAAAAGTTTTCTATTTATGGAAGATGACTTCCATATATTCACAACCCCTATATATGCACAACTTCTCTACACATACACACATATATATCTGGGTGTGTGTGTGTGTGGAATGTATCTTCCATATGTATGTACATATACGAAATTTGTGTATATATGGAAGCAATCTTCTCTATATGCACAATTCCATATCTATGTTATAGAATACGGACATATACATAAGCCATATACTCAATTTTTTCATATACATAAGTAGTCTTCCATATATACACATTTCTATATATATAAATGTGCATATACAAAATCTACACATTTACAGAAGATGGCTTCCGTATAATCACAATTTTTTTATATGAAAAACTTCTATACATGCACATAGATATGAAAGTATGCATATATGGAAGTTGACTTCCATATATATGTGCATATATAGAAGTTGCACATATACAAAAAAATTCTTCCATATATACACAATTCCATATCTATGTTATAGAAGATGCGCATAAACAAAAGTCATATACTAAAGTTGCACAGATATAGAAGCCATATTTTATATATGCATGCTTCCATACATATACACACAAAATATGCACATATACATAATATGACTTCTTTATATGTTTGCCTTTTATATATTCATAACTTCTATATATGCACATAGATATGGAAGCCATCTTCTGTATATGCACGCTTTCATATCTATGTCCATATACAAAATTTGTGCATATACATAATATGACTTCATATATGTCCAAATTTGTATATATATATATATATATAATATATATATATATAAGAGTTCATATATGAAAATGTTGTGGCCACAACCACCACCCTATTAAAACCTATCCTAGTAGAAATTTTGAATGGGTTCCCTAGAAGTTTGATCTTTTACTTCTCTGAATCATAACTCTCTGAATGATCTATTTTACCCCAGGGATTTTAATTCTTTGCCGAGTCAAATCTTCAATTCTTAATGGTTAAATCCCCCTTAATAAATCTCTGCCACATGATTCATCTATAACCCTTTATAGCCCTTCATTCATATCCTTCATAAGGACTTTTTCAACCCTCAAAACCTCCCATCGCGTCCTTATTTCTATATCAATGCTTTGATAATAGAAATACTATACAACATGCATAACTTACCCTTTTCACTTATCGCAATCAACACTGATACATAACACACACCACTATACACTGGACCCAACGACATTATTAACCATAACACATATTTATTTTGAGTCCAGAGCCCATCGCATATCGTAATCGGCGTAGCCCAAGGCTTGTATATAAGGTGCACCGCAATCTATCAGACCCATCGGGATCATTAACCACAATATATATATTTTTTGGTCTGCTTCCCCCAATCGCAAGTCACAATCGGTAGAGCCCGGGGCTTATACATAAGGCGCACTGCGATATACCGGACCCGTCGAGACTATTAAATGCAGCATATATATTTTTCGGGCCCAGTCTATCGCTAATCGTAATCGGTATTCGGAAAAAGAGAAACCCATGCGATATGCGAAGGGGCGACGAGCGGCCCTGGCGATAATTATACCCCTAGGTGCATAATATTTGAAGTCCAGCCTTATGGTTCGGCCGCGGGTTTTCCCATGTTTTCCCGTGTATTTTGATAAAATGTTTTGGTCTGGATTTTCATCATGAAGAGATGACACACAGTCATTATCCTTTTCATCGACATCTATTCATTTCCCCATGAAATGAAGCGCTTGAGGAGTTATACCCTTTATGTGTCAGCAGTTACACCAACTATTCTACGTCTGTATATTTTGATTTGTATATTGAAAAGAAAAGGGGAGGTGAAAAGTTAAGGGAAGACTGAGGGTCATTTCCTTCTGCATAAGTATTACCTCCGGAGATGAGAGGAGGACTTTTTCTTGGGAAAAACAACTTTTGATTTACTGTGCTAATAAAAAATACTATTTGGGTCAAGAAGGAGCCTTTTGTTTCAGATTTATTTTCCTCGTCTTTATGTGTTTAGAATCAGGGTGTTGTTGTTGGCATAAATACAAATATGTTTTGTTTTGTGCATATTGATAAAAGATCGTTCGTGATTAGTGTTGGCTATTCAAATATAATTTATTACCATGGTTAATTCATGAAAGGTTGCTGATTCGAAAATTTGTTAGACATGAGTTGCAAGTGTTATTTGTATGGAAAGGAATGTGTATTCCTATATGAGTAATTGGATTTCAATTAAGATTTAATACAAACTTTTTCATATGTGAACCAGTAATCGATTCATTTGGACTTGAAATCTATGCATGATGTTTAATCTCTTTTGTTATGCTCCTGCAAGATAGATTGGAACAGTTAGGACTAGCATAAGTAGTTAGAATTAGTATAGATAGGATTTGATACATATAGGTTAGTTGTTTCCTTTTTTTTATTTAATTGAAGTCTTCCTCCTTGGAGCAATCTTTCAACACCTATAACAGTTTATGGGATCCTTTAAAACCCGTTGGAACTAGTCACCCCAAAAGAAAGCAGATCTAATTGGGATCTGTGATCGGGTTAGTTCCCCTTGTTGGCATAGCTAAAATTCAGCATGTCAAGAAATTGGGGCTAGAAGGAGGGCCTGAATTGCCATCCACAACTTTTCAGAATTTCATCTATAAATTCCACGCATGGATTCAAAAAGGTTAATGTATGGATCATAAAATTCAAAAAGATCATTTTGCCCATTTAGAAGAGCCTCATTTCGAAGAAACAGAGATCCCTCTCAATCCCGTGTCTGGGTCACCCAAAAAAGAGAGACTGTGGCAGTATCCTGTCACTCAGGAACAACCAGTTAGAGTGCTTACTTGTGCCTACACTTGCTCCCTATCTCAGCTTTCCATCTTTTATTCTTTACCACTAACAGCTAAAAGAAAGCAAAGGATCCTTCCCATAAGGGAAGAGACATTTGCAGCCCCTTCTCTTGAAGATACTATGCTAGACTCTTTGCAAAGTATGAACACTCATTGGGAAGAAATTCCTTAGGCTTCCCCCTCTGAATATGCACAATTTTTGTATATAGAAGTTGTGCATATATGGTAGATGCACATATATAAAAGACGTGCATATACGAAAGATATGCACATATAAGAAATTTACGCATATACAAAATATATGCGCATATACGGAAGTTGGGCATATGCGGTAGATGCACATATACAAAAGATGAACATATACGAAAAATATGTGCATATATTGTGTATATGCACAATTTCTGTATATGCGCAATTTTTGTATATGGAATTTGCGTATATATGGTAGATGCACATACATAAAAGACGTGCATATATGGAAGATATGCACATATAAAAAAGTTATATATATAGGGAAGATATGCACATATCTTCCGTATATGCACAATTTCTATATATGCGCAATTTCTATATATGGAATTTGCACATATACGAAATTTATGTATAGACAGAAGATATGCACATATAAGAAAGTTAGAGACATACTGAAGATATGCGAATATCTTCCGTATATGTATAGTTTCCATATATGCGCAATTTTTCTATATGGAAATTGCGGATATACGGAAATTGTGCATAGCACATATCTTCCGTATATACATAACTTTCTTATATGTGCACATTTCTGTATACACGCAATTTTTGTATATGAAAATTACGCATATACTGTAGATTCACATATATAAAAGACATGCATATACGAAAAATATACACATATAAGAAAGTTACGCATATACGGAAGATATGTGCATATACGGAAGTTGTGCATATAAAAAAGATGCACATATATGGAAGTTATATATACTAAAGTTTCACATACATGAAGGTTATGTGTATATATGGAAGTTGCACATATATGGTAGATGCACATATATAAAAGACGTGCATATACGGAATATATGGACATATAAGAAATTTACGCATATACAAAATATATGCACATAAATGGAAGTTATGCATATACGGTAGATGCACATATACAAAAGATGGACATATACAAAAAATATGCGCATATATTGCATATATGCACAAGTTCTGTATATGCGCAATTTCTGTATATGGAATTTGCGTATATATGGTAAATGCACATACATAAAAGACGTGCATATACAGAGGATATGCACATATAAGAAATTTATGTATATATGAAAGATATGCACATATCTTCTGTATATACACAATTTCCGTATATGTGCAATTTCTGTATATGGAATTTGTGCATATACGAAATTTATGTATATATGGAAGATATACACATATCTTCGCATATACGATGTAGATACATAAACGATGTGCATATACAAAAGATATGAACATATAAGAAAGTTAGGGATATACCGAAGATATGCGCATATCTTCCGTATATGCACAATTTCCGTATATGCACAATTTTTGTATATGGAAATTGTGCATATACGTACAGTATGTGCATATCTTCTGTATATACATAATTTTCTTATATGTGCACATTTCTGTATACGTGCAATTTCCATATATGAAACTTGCGCATATACTGTAGATTCATATATATAAAAGACATGCATATACGGACGATATACACATATAAGAAAGTTACGCATATACGGAAAATATGTGCATATACAGAAGTTGCGCATATACAAAAGATGTACATATACAAAATTTATATATACTAAATTTTCATGTACATGGAGGTTATGTGTATATATGGAAGTTGCACATATACCTGGAAGATATATGCATATAGAAAAATTTCGCATATACAAAAGATATGCACATATCTTCTGTATATGCACAATTTCTGTATATGAAAAATTTCCATATATGAAAGTTGCACAAGTACGGTAGATGCACATACATAAAAGATGTACATATATGGAAGATATGCATATATAAGAAAGTTACACATATGTGAATGATATGCATATATCTTCCATAAATGCACAATTTCCGTATATGCGCAATTTTTATATATGGAAGTTGTGCATATACGGTAGATTCACATATATAAAAGATGTGCATACACGGAAGATATGCACATATAAGAAATTTACGCATATATGGAAGATATGCATATATATGGTAGATGCACATATACAAAAGATATGCGCATATATTGCGTATATGCACAATTTCCGTATATGCGCAATTTTTGTATATAGAATTTGAACATATAAGAAATTTATGTATATACGGAAGAAATGCGCATATCTTCTGTATATGCACAATTTTTGTAAATGGAATTTGTGCATATACGATGCAGATACATAAATGGTGTGCATATGTGGAAGATATGCACATATAAGAAATTTACGGATATACCGAAGATATGCGCATATCTTCCGTATATGCACAATTTCCATATATGCGCAATTTCCGTATAAACGACGCAACAAGAAGGAAACAAAATACTTATGGTTAGCTCAAACTTTTCCAGAATAACAAGCAAGGCTTTAATATCTCAAATTTTCAATTCTCCAAAGAGCATATTATTGCCCACAAATTGTTGGTGTGTCGCCGAGAGATCAGTTTCAGGGATCTTTTTCCTTTTATGTCACCCTCTCACTTTTCCTCTTGAAGAAAATGGACAAGGTCTTCTATTGTGATAATAAACAAGAATGGGGATAAGGGAGTGCCTTACCTCAAGCCTTGGATGGAGTGGAATTTCCTTGAGGGAGATATATTGAGAATAAGAGAAAAGAAAGGGGTTATTACCATGGATCTAGTCCATCATATCTAGTCTTAAGAAAATACAATGGTTGCCAGCATCTGAAAGAGGAATTGCCAATTTAAGTGATCATATGCTTTGGATAAGTCCAATTTCATCAACATCCCTGGCCTTCGTCGAGATTTCAAAGAGTGAGGTATTTCATGAGCCGAGATTATGCCATCAAGGATTTGTTGCCCCACTATAAAGTTTTTTGTTTCGACCTAATTATGATGGATGGATCTACAAAGTGGTTGGTTCTAGATGAATCTACAAAGTGAATGTAACAACCCTGGTGAAAATTCCATGTAATAAATGTTAAAAACAATAACCACGGATGAATGGGACACTTATTCCAAGCTGAATGTTGGGAAAGACATCAATATGGGTGTTCTTTTCGTTGTTGATGGCTAGGGAAATTGGCAAAGGAAAACTGTATAAAGCTAAACATTTAGAAATCTAATTCGAGTGTGAACATCCTCATTCAAACTTAGCAATGCTCAATATCAAAAGAGAAACCTACAGATTCAAGTAATTCCTATGAAAATGATTTCATAGACACAAGCCTTCATTGCCTTCACGTGTGCCCCACCCCCATGTTTAATAGATGTGATAGGAAGTTCCAGCGTGCGAGGTTGGCACCCACAATGATGGTTATTAAATCCCTTCCTTGGAACTGGATACACATTGCTTGGACGTGGTGGGAGATGGTAGTGTTGTGAAGTGCGATAAGCATTGTGGAGCTCCCGCATGCCTCACCAAGGTCTAGGCTTTGGAGGAGAGGCAGAGAAGCCAATAACTGGTGCGCAATGTGGGGTGTGTTGGTGACTATCTCCTTCCCTAGAATGTAATGTTTCCATGTAATGTCTCAATTTCAAATGGTTTTTGTAGTTCTGGAAATGTGAGTAAAGGTGGAGAGTAGAGGCAATGCTTTACCTCAATGGATGCCTTTTGTTGGGACTTAGACCAAGAAAACTTTTCTTTTGCTCTGCCCTCAATAATCTGACTCAAAGGCCAAGTGATATGGGAAAATCCCCTCCTAGACAATCGGCATTTGAGACCGACCCTACCCAAGGCGCCCATCAGAATTCCATACCCAATGAAGGAACCTGGAAAGTGAAGAAACAAAGGGTTCTGAAACCAAAATCATTGGAGGTATTCCTGACCCTAAGCGAGGATTTCCAGTGGAGCAAGGCAATGGACACAACCGAGTGAGTGCTAGTTGGAAGAGTCAGGGGTCATTTCTACAGTGCCACTAGATTGAAGAAGTGGGCCACATAGGTATGGGGGCATCATTAATCCGAACCATCGGTGGTTCAGAATTTTGTAAAAGTATGGTTCACGCTTTGTTTCACCAGGGCAGAGCATACCAACTGGGTACTTTCAGCGGTATGGCATATCAAACAAGTATCAATGCTCCTTCGGAGGTGGACACCACTTTTCGACCCAAAAAGTGAACAACTAGGAGCAGGCCTTCTCTGGGTCAGACTACCAGACTTGCCTCTATAGTTTTGGTCAGAGGACATCTTTAGGCGTATTTAGAACTCCCTGGGAACATACCTGGAGTATGATAAATCCTACCTTTCGATAGGAAGGATGGCGTATGCAAGGATACTGGTACACATTGATACTAGTGATGGGCTTTAGGAATATATCACAATTCAATGGAGGAATTTCTCTCGGAGACAGAACCTGGATTATGAAGGGGTTTCATTCAGACGTAGGAGATGCCACAAGGTTGGGCATCTCTACAAGGACTACCCTTTAAATAAAAACAAGGATAGGGGAGAAGCTGGAAGGACAATTCCCCCAAAGGCAAATAAGAAACAGGGGGATCAACCCCTCAACAAAGAAGACGGGAGCTGAGGTGACCCACCTCATGAAAACATGACACTCTCTCAGGGGACCCCAAAGAAACGAGGCAGGCCTTTGCTTCGACCTCCCTCTCCTCCTCTCACTAGGGAAAGAGTGGCTGCTGGGTTGGTGGTTTCTTTTGGTATGATTCCAAACCCTATTAATCCCTTTAATATACATGCTTTCGATGGATTAAATGATTTTCCAGTTGCTTGCTCATTATATGGAATTGTGAACCCTCCCTCTCAACCCTCTTTGGCCGTCTCCTCTCCCTTGCCTGATCACACCTCCTCTGACGCCAGTCCATCACTCCCGAATCCCCGGCCCCCAACATCACTCCTATACATGTTACTAGTCCTACTCCCCCTTTGATATCAGACTTGATCCAAGGCCAAGCAGAAGTTAAAAATCCCGGATCATATTGAGCTTGATCTATCCTTATCCCCTCTTCCTCCCAAGCTTCCAAGGGGCCGACCCTCGTCCCTCTCAAAGCCTCAATTACGGGTTGGAGGAGAGATCGTCTTGGGCAGGCAATCAATCATTCATAGGGTACTTAGAGCATCGAAACCCTCATCTGACCCCCCCTCATGAAAATTGCCTCCTTCAATTGCAAAGGGTTCGCTAGACCCGATAAAATACTAGCCCTCTGCAGACTGATACTTTCCTTTCCCGTTGATGTTGTCTTCCTCCAAGAAACATTGGGATCCGCTGACACCATTACACACCTTCTCAAAGCTATGCTCCCTAGATGGAGATTTGTAGGTATAGATGCTAATGGAAGATCTGGAGGCCAAACCCTGGGTTTCAACACCCGCTCCATAAAACTCTGTAATTGTTGCGGAGGACTTGGGCATATTGGGGTAGACCCTTTTTCATCTGATTTGGGCTTGGAGGTGAGAGTCATAAATGTTTATGGGTCGTGCCAACATAGGCCTGCCTTCTAGGACCATCTCCTAGGCTCAGAAGCTTTTCAGAAAGATTTCTTAATCATGGGAGGGGACTTGAATTTCTCCATTGGAAACTCTGAGTCATGGGGGCATCATGCACAACTAGATCCTTTATCTGCCTATTTCGAGAATTTGCTGGACACCCATAATTTGTTGGACATCCCCTCTCGCAAGCTCTTATCTACCTGGAGGAACAATAGAGCCGGTGAGGACTGTCTTGCTCGAATACTCAATTGCTTCCTTATAAAGGAAGGACTTCTGACATTGGGATTTCTTCATAGACAATGGGTGGGATTGGGAGGGGTCTCTGATCACCTACCTATTACATGGAAATCAGTAGGGTACCTCGGAAACCCAAGGGACCTTTCAAGTTCAGCTCCTCTTGGCTAAAATACCCTACATATAATCAAATGATCAAGGATTTCTGGAAGGCACACCCCTGGGTGCTGGTGGGAATATAACAGAGGGATTTGCCCACAATCTCATTGAGTTAAAGAGACTATCCAAATCCTGGGCCCACAATAAGAGAATAAAAGACGATCATACTCTATTGAATGCCGAGAAGGAAATCACAGAGATTGAAGAAGACCTGGAAGGGGCCTATAGAGTGATTGACCAAAATAATAGACTTACTGAACTATATGCAAACAAAAGGAAAATACTCAAGGAATGCGAAGAAGCATGGAGACTGAGAAGTAGCACGATCTGGCTGCTCGAGGGAGATGACAATACAAAGTTCTATCACAAGTTTGCAAATGGTAGGAAAGCCATCAATACCATCTGGCACCTCTCGAACGAGCAAGGTCACATTGTCAATACTTTCCCTCAGTTGGATTCTTTAGGAAACTCCCACTTTAAACAGACTTACAAGGCCCCACTTGTTGCAAATCTTGCCAAGATCAGGAGGCAGACAGGGAATTGACCAAGGAGATTACTATCAGATAATTATAAGCTACAATAAAATGGTTTAAGAGGGACAACTGGTCAATCGAGTTCTATTCAGCTTTCTTCGAATCCCTGGTGGAGGATCTTCTCAAAGTCATTGAACACACGAGAACCAGTGGAAAGATTCTTGAATCCTTCACCTCCACCTTCATCACCCTCATCCCGAAATCTGACAACCCCACTTCCTTTGATGAATACAGACCTATACCATTATGTAACTGCATCTATAAGATCGTGGCAAAGATTATTGCAAACCGGATGCAACCCATACTATCTAAGTATATTTCGCCACAGCAATTTGGCTTTCTACAAGATCTCCAAATCCATGAAGCAGTGGGAACTGCCCAGGAGGTACTACAATCTTTGCACCCAAGAAAATCAAAGGTATGATCCTAAAGGTAGATCTTTCAAAAGCTTTTGATAGAGCAAACTGGTTGTATATTAGAATGCTTTTAACCCACCTAGGGTTCCCTTTTGATTTCATTAAACGGATCATGAGCTGCATCACTAACATACCTTCCAGCGTGCTTATCGACGGGGCAACTTCCCCCTTATTTTTTTTGAAAGAGGTCTCCGACAGGGCTGCCCCCGATCCCCTTTTCTTTTTCTTCTGATTATGGAAGGTCTTAGTAGGTTGGTCAAAGAAGAATTCAGAAGAGGCGGACTAAAGGGAATAAAAATCATGGATGACTACACTATAACTCATCTGTTATTTGTGGATGATGTCCTTCTATTTCTTAATGGAAGCATTGGAGATCTGACAATCATGAAGAACACAATGGCTTTATTCCAAACAACCACGGACATGACTGTAAATTGCAACAAGTCGACCCTCACAGAGGCATTATGTTCTCCCCATGAAATACACTATGCACTGCATAGGTTCCAGTACAGTCTCCTTAGGATGGAAGATGGTATCAGATATCTAGGCTACAAGCTGAAACCTTTGGGATACAAGATTACGGATTGGACCTGGCTCATTTCCAAAATGGAGAAAAGACTAAACATTTGGTACTACAAATACCTCTCAAGAGCAGGCAGAATTAGTCTCATTAAAGTTGTCCTAGAGGCCCCCCTGGTTTACTAGATGTCACTGGCATGGATCGCCAGGAGTATACTATCCAGAATCAGGCCTTATGTTGCAGATTCCTTTGGAAAGGACAACAGTTAGGTAAAATATTCACATGGGTAAAGTGGGAGGCCATAAATCTGCCCAAGAAATGGGGTGGATGGGGCATAAAGAAATTAGAAGACTTCTCCACAGCTCTCGCAACAAAACTAGGATGGCAACTTATTACAAAAAATAGCATATGGACTAAGGTGGCATGGTCAAAATATATTGCCCCCTCAAACCTGATGGATTAGATAGGCCAAACACAAATATTACACACAGGGGTATCAATTATATGGAAGGCAATGATAAAATCACTAGACATCATCGGGGTTGGCATCACATGAAAAATTCAGTCTGGTATGAAAGTAAGGATCAGTCTAGATCCATGGATTAGATGTGGGAACATATATAGGCTGCCAAACGACCTCGGATATTTCCTCAGCGACAACTACATCACCCATATTGGCCACATAGTTGACTTTGAGCGCTCCACCCCATTTCAACAAGCCTGGAAATCGGCCCTGAGATTAAACATTCCCCAACAATGGACACAACAATGGAATACCTTCATCAGGGCACTCACTGAGGCACATGTTCGGATTAGGGAGGAAGAAGATGAAGTCATATGGGCACTCTCAAAAATTTGGAAATACACACCTAAGGAGGGATATCTAGTTCTTGCTGAAGACCGTCGCCCACAAGTTCTAGGGTCATGGTGGAAGCATCTATGGAAGCTAAAGTCCACCCCCGCCAGGAGAAGACTGCTCATGTGGACTATACTGAAGAACAAAATCTCCACTGGAGACAATCTTCTTAAGTGAGCTCATCATGGCCCTTTCTGATGCCACCTATGCAAATGCAACAATGAATCTGCATCACATCTTTTTATTGAATGTCTAGCTACCCGAGAATTATGGCAATTGATCTCAGTAGTGATTTCTTCCCTGACAAGGTGGCAAGGCGCTTCTATAATGGAAGCTTGGTCGAATTGGTGGACAAGCACTTGCTCTCAAAAAATAAAAAATCTCCCATTACTTATATGTTGGGGATTGTGGATAGCTCGTAATAACCTCATATTCCAAAACATCTCGCCACACTGGCCCTCCATCGCCTCCCGAATCATCTCCAACTACTTCATCATTTCGCATGATGAAGAGACAACCTGACCCTGAACCATCATCCCTAAATCCATTGACCATACAAAGCCTTAGACTTATTTTGAGGGGTCTGCCTAGGAGGACGAATGTGGGGGAGGGGCCCCTCTTCACCTCTCTAATTCTCACTCCCTCCATATACAGATCGGTCTAGGGGGAGGTACAAATAATTTTGCAGAACTATCCTGTTCAAAATTCCTCATACAACACGCATTGCAAGTCTAATGCCGAGACTTACAACTCTTTGGAGACTCAAAAATTGTTTGTGATTGGATTAACAAAAAATCTAGATGCAATACATACACACTATCACACATTTTGGAAGAAGTTCATCATCTTATTACTTCTTTTGGCATTTTTACATGTCATCACATTTTCAGGGAGCAAAATGCAGATGCTGACAGATTATCCAAAGAAGCTACGCACAGGCCATCCGACACTTGGATGATCTAAGAACACAAAAAAGGAAATTTCTACCAGTACCACCACCAACCCTTCATGGACATAGATGTTATAGCAAGCTCACAGGGAGATTAAATCATTGATTTTTTCTTAAATTACCACCTGTAAATATCCATATGTTTGTTTACCTTCTTAGTTTTTCAGCAAAGAACTATGGACATGCTATATAACTACAATTTATATGTTATATTTTTTGGTAAAACAATATGATGAACATATCAGAAAAGGATGCCTCCATATGTGGATAAAAGGCATCAATTTTTGGTTATCTTTTTTGGAACATAATTATCTTATAGGCAATACCACTTACAACATATGCTTATGCATATACAACATGTGTAATTTTTATATATCAATGAAAATTACATTTTTTCCAAAGAGTATATATATATATATATATATAAAGTCTAAAGTAGATTGGTATTTATTCAATATTTAAACTAATTTGAATGTGTTTTTGTTTATTTATTAGATTGATAGGTGTGGCTATATTGAAAAGTGTGGTTATATTGAAAAGAGGAAATAAAGTAATATGTATAATTTAGTTAAAGATTATGATTAAATTTATTAAGTTGCTTATATTTTATAGATAGGAATTTGGGATTTATAAAATAAATTAGATTTATGTCAATCTTATTTTTATAATCGTTTTTCTTGCTTGCATTTTAAATTTATTAACAATTATCAACCATATAACTAAATTAGTTAATAACATGATCAGTGAAAATGTTACCAAATTTGTAATTATAGTGAAAATGTTGCCAAATTTGTAATATAAATGAAATGAAAAATCTTACACTCTTCCAACAAAAAAAATAAATTGAATTAATAGTTATATTTTTATAAATAATTTAAAATTAAAAAGAAAATCACAATCTTAAAAAAAAAATTATATAATAATAATAATTTTAAATATTTATAAAAAAAGCTCTCCAATATTAGTTTACCTAGCCATATGTTACACACTATATTCCGGAATCTCTAACATATTTTAAATGTTTTAATTAATTTAAAAAAAAAAAACTTATTTATTAAAAATTATAATTATAATTAAAAAAATTTATATTTGACGAAAGCTTCTTATTTAACTTAAGGTAGATGAATATTTGTGATTTTTATTTTATTTTTTTAATTGAACGTTTAGATTGATTTCTCAAGGGAATTGGCTCCCCCTGCCCATAAATTCTTTAGGGATTTGAGATTATTCCAATTCTAATAAATTCCTACATAACTTTTTATATATGATTAATCATGTAAAAGTGTGTATTAGTAAAGTATTATTTTTAATACAATAATGTTTTAGTTATATTTATAAAATCTTCCACTATATCAACCACATTAATTTTTTTAACATAATTATACTAATCATATAGTGAATATCAATATTATAAACATTACATACTCTAATTTAGTGGATTTAAATCTCATAAAAACTTAACTTAAAAACGGTAATAATAGCGAAGATAAAATTAGCCCAATAATAATGAAACATGGTTTTTGAAATCTTACCTAAATTGCTCTAAACAGAAAGCATACATGATTCACTCGTTTTTGAATTACTAAGATAAATCTAATATTTTTAGAATCTATTTCTCCCACGAGTCGAGAAGAAGACACAAAAGCTAAAAACGCCCTTTCTGTATATTTATTTCCATGCATTGACATATTTACAGTGATGGTATATCACACACTATCCAGCCGTGATTTCACCTATCATCTACGGACCTTTCTCACACCTCACGGAACTCATCTCCCATTGCATAAAGGGTCTCTGTATCATGAGTTATTTTGTATTATACCATATGCTGCATTCTACACTTGAAAAACTTGTTACATATGAAAAAACTTGTTAAATATGAGATGAATCCTCAACCAAAAACTAAAAATAGATCTTAGCAAAAACCCAAAAATATTCTAGGTGAGGTACTATTTTTAACAACATCATGAACATGCCCACTGTAAGGACCCGAATAGACAACCCCGTTAGATTTACTTTGTGGAGTTTTCCTAATTACTTTAAACCCTAACCAAGATCTACTCCTTTGTAAGAAATTGAAAATAATGCACAGCGGAACTTACTTTCCATCTTCTAAAGCTCCTGGTCTTGACTTGAGTTGTTGGCTCTTGAATCCTTCCAAGAGCTTGCAATCCTTTTCTCTGGCTATCCTTGATAGAGTATCAAGTCTTCAATGGAGCAGACTGTTTTCTGAGTGATTGCAAGCCTTGGAGACTCAGCCCTTTTATAGCAGTCCCAATCCTATGGTAGCCGAAATTTGGCTGTCAATTGACAGCTAAATTTCAGCCCCAATCCTAGGGCAGCCGAAATTTGGCTGTCAATTGACAGCTAAATTTCAGCCCCAATCCTAGGGCAAACGATTTGGCTGTCAAAATTTATTACTGCTATTATTTCAATCAATTATAATCGCTCCATTAACAATTATAATTGATTAACATTATTCTATATGTATTTGTATCCAAAACCTTATTTAAATACGTTTAATGCCATAACTTAATTAATCACATTATTTGGCATATTTAATCATTACATAAATGTAATCTTGCTGACAGTATTTGATATTATAATCATAATGCACGCATGTCCAACCTAATTATTGTAATTAGACGTCTCTAAATCCAACAATCTCCCACATGGACAAGTGCAACCTTTTGATTATATATCCTTAACTTTATTGCATGCAACTTTTCTGTCTTTACTTATCATATTTCTTAAACAATTCCGTCCATCAATTATGCTAACAAAGGACTTAAGCGGCATTTGTCACATTTATTCGCAACTAAACTGACATAAATCACGCTGCCAACATAACTGAATGACATGAATTTGATTTGGACATATAGTTTAGAAATTACACGCAAGTGTGATTAGATGTGCCTATTTCTAATTGAGTCACCTTTACTTTACTGTATGAGGCCAAAAATTTAAACTTTAAAGAAAGAAATAATGAAACTGAAACTGAATGCAACTTGTATATATCATCAAAAATGTTTACAATTGCATTACATAGAACATCAAAAACAAACATATTCAGACTCCCATATTTTCTAATCATCCTAAACAGATATTACACCCATACAAGCAACATGTTGGTGAAACTTCTTGGGTGGTAATCCTTTAGTAAGAGGATCCGCAATCATGGAGTCTGTACCTATGTGTTTTATACATAATTCATTATTCTGCACTCTCTCTTTTACAACCAAAAACTTAATGTCAATGTACTTCGACTTTGATGAACTTCGGTTGTTGGTTGTGTATAACACTGCTGAATTGTTGTCACATAATAATTTGAGTGGTTTCTGAATAGAATCCACAATTTTCAGACTTGTGACGAAGTTCTTCAGCCATACGCCATGATTAGATGCTTCAAAGCATGCAACAAATTCAGCTGCCATAGTGGAGGAGGCTACCAATGACTGTTTAGCGCTCTTCCATGACACAGCACCACCTGCCATCATAAAGATGTATCCTGATGTTGACTTCATGCTGTCGACACATCCTGCAAAATCAGAATCGGTATATCCAATGACCTCGAGTTGTTCCGATCTCCGATACGTGACCATATAGTCCCTTGTTCTCTTTAGGTATCTCAACACTCGCTTGGCTACCTTCCAGTGTTCCATACCTGGGTTACTCAAATATCTCCCTAGCATTACGGTAATGAACGCAATATCCGGACGCGTGCATACTTGTGCATACATGATGCTACCCATGGCTGAGGCATAGGGAATATCTTTCATGAGGTTTTTATCTAAGTCAATTTGGGGACATTGTTTCAGACTAAACTTATCTCCTTTTGATATAGGGGTATCTCCTGGTTTGCTGTTTTGCATGCCAAATCTTGTTAGAATCTTATCGATATAGTTCCTGTGGGATAACCTCAGAATACCTTGAGATTTATCTCTAAGTATCTCAATCCCTAGAACAAATGATGCATCACCAAGATCTTACATTTCAAAGTTCTTAAATAAAAAATTCTTAGTTTGATGCAACATATCCTTATTGTTACTGGCAAGCAATATGTCATCTACATATAAAACCAAGAAAATAAATTTACTCCCACAGAACTTAAGGTATATAAATTCATCTACTATGTTAGACTCAAAACCAAATGAGCTAACAACTTGGTGAAACTTATAATACCATTGTCGAGATGCTTGTTTTAGCCCATAGATAGATTTCTTAAGTCTGCAAACCATAGACCCTGCATCACCTGATACAAAGTTTTCTGGCTGCATCATATAGATCGTTTCTTCAATGTCACCATTGAGAAACACTGTCTTTACATCCATCTGATGAATTTCTAAATCATAATGTGCTACAAGCGCCAATATAATCCTTAAAGAGTCTTTCGATGAAACTGGAGAGAAAGTCTCTTTATAATCAATGCCTTCTTTCTGTGTGAAACATTTCGCAACAAGACGTGCCTTGTATTTTTCAACATTGCCTTTAGAATCCCGCTTAGTCTTAAATATCCATTTGCAACCAACGGGTTTCTTGTCTTTAGGCAACGGAACGATATCCCAAACGTCATTGTCATACATAGATTTCATCTCTTCATTCATGGCATTAATCCACATTTGAGAGTTAGAGCTTTCCATAGCTTGTTTGATATTAACAGGATCATTTTCAAACATGCCAATGTCAAACTCATGTTCTTGAAGATATGCATAATCCTTTGATTGTGTAGATATTTTCTCTCTAGTAGATCTCCTAATTGGCACAGGCTCTAGATTTTCTTGAGGTTCATTTACAACTTGATCTTCAACAGGAGGAGGAACATCATTACCAACTTCTGAATCTCCCACAGGCCCTAGGCCATCAACATTTGTCATGTCAATGTGAGGGTTTGGGTTGGGTTTAGGTCCATCAGTGTTCTCTATTCCATGTTGAGTTTCTAACTAAGTTGTTTGGGATGATGAAGTTTGCACATTGTCAAAAGATGTATTTCTAAACACAATCGGAATTTGAACAAAACTAGGACTTTGGTCCATAGTCTCATTCGCATTCGTCTCTTCTTCTTCAAAAATACTATCTTTTGTCATATCTACCCCCACAAACTCATTATCCTCAAAAAATTTTGCACTTCTTGACTCGAAAACTGTATGTTCTGTTGGATTATAGAATTTGAACCCCCTAGATCGTTCAGAATAGCCTATAAAGTAACAACTAACGGTTCTTTCGTCTAGTTTCTTTTCGCCTGGCTGATAAGGCCTAGCTTCACATGGACATCCCCAAACTCTCAAATGATTCAAGCTAGGCTTGTGCCCAACCCATAACTCGTAAGGGGTCTTGTTAGCTGCTTTAGTAGGCACTCTATTAAGTATGTATGCTGCAGTCTTTAAGGCTTCTCCCCAAAAATTCTCAGGTAGAGTTGTACGAGCAATCATACTTCTCACCATGTCTTTAAGGGTGCGATTTCGTCGCTCAGCAACACCATTCATTGTAGGCGAACCTGGCAACGTATACTGAGGCATAATTCCACATTCCTCTAAGTATTTTTCAAAGGGACCTTGACGCTGTTCTCCTGATCCATCATAACGACCGTAGTATTCACCACCACGATCAGAACGAATGGACTTTATACGTTTGTTAAGTTGTAACTCAACTTCCGTTTTGAACTTTATGAACACGTCTAATGCTTCCGCCTTTTCTTTTATTAAGTAAATATGACCATATCTTGAATAATCATCTATGAATGTGATAAAGTAACGGTCACCATTTCTTGTAGCCTTTGGAAAAGGACCACAGATATCCGTATGAATCAATTCTAAGACATCATTACATCTTTTTTGCATCATACTTACGTTTATTAGTTTGTTTTCCCTTTATACAATTTACACAATCACTTAAGTTTGTAAAATCTAAAGGTTGGAGAATATCATTAGACACAAGACGTTCTATCCTTTTCATAGAGATATGTCCTAATCGCTTGTGCCATAATGTTGCATATTTCTCGCAAGTTAATTTACGTTTTCTATTATCTATATGCAGTGCCTCTGAATGTGAAGTGTCTATATCTAGAAAATAAAGATTATCATAAGAAGACAGGATACCAGAAGCAAGAAGCTTAGAATCTTGACACAAACTGAAATTTCCATTACCAAATGAACATACATAACCATTTTTGTCCAAATAAGATACAGAATTTAGGTTCCTTCTGAAAGATGGAACCACTAAAGCATCAAAACTTAAATAAAATCCTGTCTTACATAATAATCTAAATTTTCCTATGCTTTCCACTTCTACTTTGTTGCCATTTCCTACGTAAACGTAG
>APFE031238289.1:101684-129936 GCA_000404065.3 Pinus taeda
CTAGATTTTCTTGAGGTTCATTTACAACTTGATATTCAACAGGAGGAGGAACATCATTACCAACTTCTGAATCTCCCACAGGCCCTAGGCCATCAACATTTGTCATGTCAATGTGAGGGTTTGGGTTGGGTTCAGGTCTATTTGTGTTCTCTATTCCATGTTGAGTTTCTAACTGAGTTGTTTGGGATGATGAAGTTTGCACATTGTCAAAAGATGTATTTCTAAACGCAATCGGAATTTGAACAAAACTAGGACTTTGGTCCATAGTCTCATTCGCATTCGTCTCTTCTTCTTCAAAAATACTATCTTTTGTCATATCTCCCCCACAAACTCATTATCCTCAAAAAAATTTGTACTTCCTGACTCGAAAACTGTATGTTCTGTTGGATTATGATCAGAGATGTCATAATTTTGCCCTTTCAAGGCACGTTGCAGTCTTGTCATCTCAATGACATGCTCTTTAACCCCTTCTTTTCCCTTGTATTTTATTGTTGCCAACTTCACAAAGAGTGTACTAACTTCAGTCTTTTTACTCTTTGTGAATTTTTCTTCAAGGGCCTTAAGGTATTTAATGGCGCTTGTCTCTGTATCAGGTATGATGCCTCGAAAAATCTCATGGATCGTTTGCTTCATCACCATTATGCACATGCGATCTGAATGCTCCCATCTAGCAATGTCAGCCTTCTCTTGAGGATACTCCTCTCTTTATTAGGCTTGGGGCGATCAATCTCGTGGTTCCATTGCATGATCCCTAGACTAATTTCAGCTTTTCCTCCCACTGTTTGAAATTGTTCCCCATGAGGGGCTTAATCTGACTTAGACTTGACATTATGTTTAGATCTGAAAAAATTCAAGAACAAGGAAATAATTTAGATACGATGTGTCACGATTTGATTCTTAATCATAATTCTAAAATCTATCTAAAGGCATGTGTAAAACTATTTGCTCCATTAAAACTTTAGCCAAAACACCATTCAATAATGAAACACCTTTGGGTGCAATCATTACCTTCAGGCACTTTGGCGGCCTCCTCTTCGGTAAAGGGTGCTGTTTTCTTCTTGCTAACGATTCTATCGAATAGATCTCCGCCTGAGCACGTCTCCATTACCAGATGCAGATACTCATCATCCTCAAATACTTAGTGGTCAAATAAGACTAGCAGAATTTGACATTCCATTTGCCCTCACAAACCTGAAACTCAGTGGATGAAATTCATTCAGCGATTCCCAAATTTGAAATTCGAATTTCTGTTTAGGCAGGTCTTCTAATTAAAATTTAGAATTCAGATGGACGCGTCATTAAATTCATTCAAGCCATTACCGAATTTGAAATTCAAATCTCTGTTTAGGGAGGTTTTCTAATTAAAATTTAGAATTCAAATGGACACGTCACTATGCGTACTGTGTATATCTTAATCGTGATTTGATAGTTGCCGTAGAGCCTCTTGGAGTTGAGTGACAAAGCTGCCGGAAAATGCATGGGTACATATGACTACATGCATGGGTACATATGACTACACATACCATGATATGTTATGGTGCGATGCACTAAGCTAGTGATGATTGGTTTAGTGACTTGTTTTTAATTTTTACTTGGTTTTTGGGAGTTACAGTAGGTACTGTAAGAGTGCATTAATGGATCTATAGAGTTGGAAATTGATGTTGCCCAATTTTTTAAGGTGTTTTTTCATCGAGTTCATAATTTTGTTTGGATGGTGAACTTTTTATTTGAATCTGGTAATTTAAAAAAAATAATAAAAAAAAAAAAAAAAAAAAAAAAATCTAATTTTAAGAGTGTTTGAATCATTTTTTTGATGGTGGAAATGGATTAGCACCATCCAGAACCCTTGAGACACCCAAAATCCTGAAACCTTATAATTGTAATCTAAATTTCCAAAAAAAAATTCTAGATTTTTTAAAAATATTACTGAAATTTCTGTTATTTTCTAAAAAAAATTATGACCTTGTTAAAATACAACATCTCCTAACATTATTCTGAGACTTTCTTTTACAACATCTCCAGTATTATTCTCAAACTTGTTTTTACTCTTTTCAATCCAACATCCCTTTAATTCATAGTTTCCTTAAAGATCTTTCTTCCCATAAAATGACTCTATCCTAACCACTTTATGGTACCTCTGATTTTGATTTTCTATTAATGTGAAAGAAGCATACCTTTATGAAAATTGTTATTTAAAAAGTCTTTTTACGTTATATTTAGCTAGCAACTAAGGATTTACGATTTCTAAGTTGAGTTGGGAAAGAATGGTTTAAGAGGCCATCATCAATAAGTTCCATCAAATGGACCTTTCATACTAAAGTTCTCAAGTAGTCCTTTTTCATCATATCATTGAAAGCATAATAGACTTTCTTTTACATTGCTCTATACAATCATGTCTATGGTGTAACTAGCTTCAATTGTTCTATGTAGTGATCACAATTGAAGCCTTCGTGGAAGGGTAATTCAAAAGACACTTTTCAGAAAAACATGTGACTTCTTGAAGTTAAAATGAAGAAAGAAAGTTAAATTTTCAATCACCCATCAACCTCCTGGCTTCAATGCTTGGTTGAATAACTTATCAATACCCTAATTTCTAATGATTGGTTGGTTGATTGCACTGAGAGGTGTATTCTATAGCCTAATATGACCCCAATATGTAAGTATGTCATGTTTTCAAAAAATAATAAAAATAATTTTCACTAATGTCTACTTAAATTATATATAACTTTTTAATCTTATTAATGGGCTAACATTAATTATTAAAATATAACTATGTATTTGAATGGATAGTAAATTATCTCATACTTTTAATATTTCCTTTATCATATATGTGAATTGAATGGATCATAAATTTATCTTTAACAAAAAAAATTTACCACATTAAAATTCCAAATTAGGTGAAATTTTAAACATTTTTACTCTTTACTAAAGTCAATGCCATTCCTTAAATCAAAAGGAAAATGTTAATTCAATACAAAGAATCAAAAATCTTGCTCCAAAATATTTTAATATTTCTTTTAATTAAACATTTCTAAAATGAATCTTTAAAAGGAAAAACTATATCCTAGGGATATATTAAAATATTTAAAGACGTAAATATTTCCACATCAAAATTGTAATATTTGATAATATTAATTTGATGTAGTTTTATTATAAATTTTGTTATCATGCCATTTAAAAAACATCACTAAATCTAATATTAATATTATTAAATTTTAATAACTTTGGATTAATGCAATATTAAAATTTAATATAATATTAAATTTGTTATATATTATAATATATATATCATAATATATATTAAATCTAGATATATATGGAGGGAAGAACAAAGATATAGAGTGATAGAGATGGAGAGAGAGGGGGAGTGACAAGGAAGAGGAGGAAATACAATGAAGGAGACGAAAGAGGAGGAGTGAAGAGATAGAGAAAGATAAGAGTGAGAGAGGGAGAGAAGGGTAAGAGAGAGGGGGGGAGACACAAAGATGGAATAGGGAGAGATATTTTCAAGGTTGGAGGGAAGATAGAGAGGGAGAAAGGAGGACGGGAGGGGGGAGAGAGTGACAAGGTTAGAAAGAGAGAGGGGGGAAGGAATAGAGAGAGGACTTGAGAGAGAGGAGGAGAGAGGGAGGGATAGAGAGATGGAGTTGGAGGGGGAAAGAGTGGGTGAAGAAGAAAAACATAGAGAGAGAGAGGGAGTGACAAGGGAGAGATGGAGAGAGAGTGTGTATTTTTTGGGGTGAGATAGAGAGACAAAGAAGGAGAGATGGAAGGAAGGGGGGAGAGAAGGAGAGAGGGAGGGATATAATGAAAAAGTTGGAGGGCGAAGAGAGAGAGGGGGGAGGGAGATAGAGTGAGGTAGGATAGAAAGGAATAGAGAGGAAGGAAGAGAGAGAGGACATGACTGAGAGGAGAGAGGGAGTTGGAGGGGAAGAGAGAGGTAGATAAGAAGAAAGACATATAGAGATAAAAGTGGAGATAGAGAGATGGATGGAGTGATAAGGCAGAGAGAGGGGAGAGAGGAGAGCAAGAGGGAAGATAAATAGAAGGGGGAGAGAGGGAGAGGGAGAGTAAGAGGAAGGGAGAGATAAATGTTTTGGGGGTGATATAGAGAGATAAAGGAGAGGTAGAGGGAGATAGAGATATAGATGGGAGGTGAAGAGAGGGAAGAAGAGAGGGATAGAGGGAGGGTCGAAAGAGGGAGATATAGAGATATATGGAGAGAGAGAACATGCGTGATTTGGGGGGTGGTGATAATGAGAGACAAAGAAGGAGAGACAAGGAAGAATATTTCTTGCACAAGGTGCATTGATTTCAGTGTAGACGATGATTTGTAATCCTATTTGATTGCTTGCACTAGATGCATTAATTTCAGTGTAGATGTTTATTTCTAATCCTATTTGATTGCTTGCTCTATATGCATTAATTTCAGTGTAAATAATGATTTCTAATCTTATTTGATTGGTTGCACTACATGCATTGATTTCAGTGTAGAGGTTGATTTCTAATTATATTTGCTTGCACTAGATGCATTGATTTCAGTATAGATGTTGATTTCTAATTTTATTTGACTGCTTGCATTAGATGCATTAATTTTAGTGTAGATGTTGTTTTCTAATCTTATTTGATTTCTCACATTAGATGGATTGGATGTTGTTAATCTTGAGACTGTAAATTATTAAAAATAATTTTCAAGATTGATGAAGGGGAGAGAGATGGAAGAATATTTCTTGCACTAGATGCATTGATTCAATGTAGATGATGTTTTCTTAGAATTCTATTCAATTGCTTGCACTAGATGCATTGATTTCAGTGTATATATTGATTTCTAATCCTATTTGATTGCTTGCTCTAGATGCATTGATTTCAATGTAGATGTTGATTTTTAATCATTTTTTATTGTTTGCACTAGATGTATTTATTTCAGTGTAGATTTGGATTTCTAATCATATTTAATTGCTTTCACTGGATGCATTGATTCTAGTGTAGATGTTGATTTCTAATCTCATTTGATTTCTTGCATTAGATGCATTGATTTCAGTGTACTTGTTGTTTTCTAATCTTATTTGATTTCTTGCATTAGATGTTCTTAATCTTGGCACTGTAGATTATTAAGAAAAAATATTTTCAAGATATATAGTAGTACCTAAAAGGACATTATTAAGAATTAATTAACTGTGAAAAGTTGGGATACCTAGAATTAAAATGAAATAGATTTGCATAATCAATCCTCCTGCAAAGTGCAAATTGATCCTTGATAAGGTCGTCTCCCTTCTACATCACCAACTAATTACTAATAGACAATTACATATATTGAAAATATATTCAAATTACTAATACATACTTACATATAATAATGTATTCATAATATTTATAAACATTAAACAAATCAAAATATTCTTGAAGGAGATGTGATAATTATTTGGAGAAACAAATAATGTAAATATTTTACAATTCTAGCCACTAATTAAAAAAAATAAAAAAATACATTATTTCTTGACTTTGCTGAATATACTATAGATAAAAAATCATCAAAATATTCTTGAAGGAAATAAATTATTTCAATCATTAGCAAAGAAAAAAATATTTCAAGAGTAATCTTGACACAATAAATTATTAAAACTACTCTTTAAGATATATTTATTAATATCTGTAGGGACACTATTGAGAATTAATTAGTTGTTATAAGTTGTGATACCTAAAATTAAATGAAATAGATGGGTAGTATCAATACTCCTGCAAACTATTGACAAGATTGTCTCCCTTCTTCATCA
This sequence comes from Pinus taeda, assembly GCA_000404065.3. NCBI lineage: Eukaryota > Viridiplantae > Streptophyta > Pinopsida > Pinales > Pinaceae > Pinus > Pinus taeda. Next base: position 107,459 of record APFE031238289.1, read on the forward strand.
CCAACTAATTACTAATAGACAATTACATACACATATAAAAATATAACACAACAACTATAACACTCAAAAACATTATCATCCAAATCCAAACACATAAACACACAAACCACTCAAAGCATCCAAACAAAGATGTAGAAGCCATAGGCAAGCAACACAAACTAAATTAAAGCAGAGAATGATATGGTCATGCCAAGCAAAGAAAACATAATGTGAATTTTGAAGTTAATCTCAAACATATACATAATAACGGTAATCTAAAAATGTGACATTGTTGTCCTCAACTAGAACCAGCTTAGATCCATCTAACATGGATCTATCATGCACTGAGAGAGATCAAATTCTACATTCCAAAAAAAAAGGTTTGCACCTCGAGGGACTTTACCCTCTTGGTGCATGATAAATCTAATGTTAAAATAGGTCTAAGCTAGTGATTATACCATCCCTTAGTATATGGTAGATATTTCAATATGTATTATTATATAAATTAAACATTACAACTTTCTTTATTCTTTTAGTACTAACCAAGTTTTCTACCTATGCCTCCATTATGATTATACCAAGAGATCTCTTGGTATATAGTAGATGTTTCAGTGTATATTATTATATATTTAGATACATACATTTTTATGAGTTTTATTGAGATTTAGAGCAAGTGAGCTTACTCTTCATAAAAGCTCAGATTATACTATACCTAAATCTTATCCCTATGACTATGAGAAGAAAAGAAACGCCATGCTACAGAATTTTACACCTTCAAATCACCATCACTTAGATATTTGAGATGAGTGAAAGTAGCTCTCCCTCACAAAATTGAAACATTACCCATTATGATTTCCTCACCACTGCTGGTCATACTAACACAATATACGGCAATTCATCGCATTACTTATCATACTGTCAATTCATCACCCCACTGTTTAGATAATCTCCAAAGCTCATCACCCCCACTGCTTAGATAAGCTCCAAAGCTCTCCACTAAGTAATAAGCATGCAAAATTCATTTTCACAGTCCAAAAGCTCCAACAATATTCCAATCCACATTTGACAGGCATATTATCCTTCTTGTATTTATTCAGATTAAGGTATATTATCTTGGTTGTATTTATCCAATTTAATAAAATATTTTGATGTCCTCCTTGATTGCAGCTATTTGGGGGTCGGTTGAACATAGTTTCACCTAACAATCTTGAAATCAATGTCACATGTTAAAGTGAAATAGATTTGAAAATTTGTATACAAGTGTAACAGATAGGCCTCGAACCCTGAACTTGTCCAATATATACATGTAAATTAACTCTGAACTTGTACAATATATACATGTAAATTAGCAGATTGCATCCATGCTGCCCACTCTTTGTAGCTTTCACATTGCGCACACTCGTAGATTCCTACATCCATTAGCGTATTATGCCCTTCCAAGAGTGGCAATTTTGCCAATCATGCTTTCCTGGTCTCAACCGCGTTACCAGATTCCAAGTCACTTGTAGATTTGACGGAAGGCAGAGATGAAGAAGCTGTCATTGTTGAGTCGTCCCCAGAAATTTGGGAAAACTGAACATCATTTGCTGCAACACTCTCGTTTCTTCCAGTAACATCCATTCGGGCACTTTCCTCTGGCTGGGGGATCCCTGACGGTTTCTTCGACAATGGGCAAAGGAGAGAGTGTCGACATGTAGGACAAGAAGCCTTCGCAAGCAGCCATGTGTCTATGCAATCTGCGTGGAAACTGTGACAACATTCTGGTAATACTCTCACCTTTTCTCCTTCCATGAATTCTGCCAGGCAAATGGGGCAATCCAGGGCTCTGAAGGGGTGCCCTTTGTGGTAAACCGTGGCTGGAAGTGCTTCTAAATCCTCTTTCTCGATGCCAGATTGAGCTCTTTGGATATCCATGCGCCGTCGCCTGTGGGGCAGTATACAGCGGAGCAGGGCACTGAACCCCAAAACCCACAGTATTGAGAGGAACAAGGCCGCCATGACTACGCCTACGCTTAAGCCGAGTCCTGCACTAGCAAAGTCGGGAGATACCTCTGTCATAGGAGCGGATGAATGCGATTCCTCGCTATCTTGCAACAATTTCCTGCCCCCAACAGCCAATGAAAATGAAGACATACTCTGCATTTTACTGGAAACGAGTTCCAATCACAGCGAATCTCGAAGGGGCTCAGGGGCAATGGCTTCAGAAACCATAAAATTTTCAGTCATTCAACTGGGGACTGTCAATCGAAGAATATGACGACTGGGGACTGTAAATCCAAGAATATGACGACTGGGGACTGTAAATCCAAGAATATGACAAAAGCTAAAGCAAAGCCTGAAGAGGCGATTCAGTGCCTATGACGCACTCGAGCGGGGATTTCTTAAATGGTACATAACCCCAGGTGTACCTCGTGTTCCACGAACAGATAAAGACCGGACGGAGGCGCCCACAGAAACCCAACGGACCCAGAAACCCTCCCCCTCAAGCCGCTACCTGCTACAAACAAATGGATATTTGTTTTTAGTAGAGTTATTAAATTATATTTTGTATATGGGAGTCCAGATATAAAATTGTTTTATCTCAGCCTTGTCAGATTGAGCATATCCAAAAAACCTTCCCTTATCTTCTCAGTGAATTGATATTTAAACTCTGATTAGAGAAAAGAGACTGAACATTTTTTCCCTGAACTATCCAACTTCCATATATTTCTTTCCATAGACACACGGTGAATAATAAGATAAGTGAAGCTTCCATATTTCTCTCCTTAGACACGGTGAATCATAAGATGAGTGAAGCTTTTAACTTTTTTTTTAAAATAATCTATAAATATATGGTAACATCCTTGTAACATCCTTGTTCAGGTTTGATTTATGAGTTAATATATTAATTTTTTTCTTTTCATTCACCAATAACAAATATTATTAATTTTAGGGTAATCAATTATACATAATTATTTAACTATTTTTTAATTTAATTTAATTTAAATTTAACCAATTTAGTTTAAATTTAATGAAATGATTATTTGAAAAAAATAAGTCTCTCCGCCTTCCCATATAACAAGATTTCCTTCTAATGCCTTATCAAAAAAGCCCCAAGAAAGCTCTTGCTGCATCAAAAAAAAATCCGAAAAAATCTCTTAGCAATTTGTTCCGGAAACACCTACCCTAATTAATTTTTCTCCCTTATCCTAAGGGAAATGATTAAATGATTCAGGTTGAACGGATGGTTTCATACTTCTTCGATGCCATTATTAATACATGAGTATTATAAGTCTTTGTTTGTAGATTCTTTATTCAATTTCTTAAATCTACTTTAACTAAATGTCATCACAAGACATTTTTCAATTATATTATTATTTTATTTTCTAATCACACCTTTATCAATAAATAGTTATATTTATAAATTTAAATCTTTTCTAATTACACCTTTATCAATAAATAGTTATATTTATAAATTTAAATTAATTTATTAGTTATTTGATATAATTTATTAATATGATGATGATGATGGTTAATGTCTATTCAGACCAAACTTTGGTCTATGAAACCTAAAGTAAGGAATTATTTAATTTGATTTAAAATCTTATTCTTATGCTCAAAAAGCTTGGAGAGAAGCCTCCCGAGCTTACTATAATTTTGACATCGTAAAAGGCTAAGAAGGTTAGTATTGCAACAAAGATTATGAAACTGAGATCTAATGTGGTTGTACACAAGACACTCTAAGAGGAAGTGATTTTCATCCTTGATGTTCATATTGTTACAGAGATGGCATATCCTTTTCATCGATGGTGTTATAGGAACTGCTCAATGATTCGTTTCACTATGGTGCTCATGAGAGTTCGTTCTAATCTTGGCTATATTAATTTTCTTCTTTGAGTAGTTAAAACTTAGAGATACTTTTGATCTTCTAGGGTGGGGTTTATGACCCCCTTATAATATCTTAATTTTCTTTTAGCTGCTAAATCTTTCCCACACCACATTTTTTCTTTACACTTAGAAGTAAAAATATTTTTAATGTTATTAATGTTTTGTAATGCAACATTTTCGTTGATCTCCCAATGGTTTAACCAGGCCTTGGTGTCTTTATACCAACCTCGTTTGAGCCTTAGGTGGTTCTGGCCATAATTTAAAGCTAGCTTAGGAAGTCTATGGTCTCCTATGTTATTGAGTTTGTGCTTGTACAATAGAAGCCTAGTGATAGCTAGGCTCTCGATAGGGGAAAGACCCACTTCTATAAGGATAATAGGATAGGGTGTATTGCTTTTAATTTTGAGGTTATACGTTATAAAGTGCTTCTGGATTTGCTCAATCTTTCTCCTGGATTCTTTAGAGATGACGCAACCCCAAATCTCACATCTATATAAGATAACAAGAGTGACTAAAGTTTCAAAGAGGAACTTCTTTCTATCCCACATTATGAGGTTTTCCGTTTTACAATTATTTTCAAGACCATAATAAGCTTTCCACCCCCATTAATCCTTTTCTCATTGCTATAGTTCCAGTTGAGCTTGTGATGAATATCAATTCCTAAGTACTTGTAAGACGACACTTCCTCCAAGTTACTATTGTCATACATAAATTTAGCGTAAGTGTCCTTCTTGGATTTGATAATCATAACTTTTATTTTGTCAGTGTTACCAATCATACCCATGGTAGAGCAAAAATCCTTAAGAAGTCTAATTTGCTTATCAAGATCAGATGGGCACCTTGCGAGAAGAACAATATCGTCAGCATAGAGAAGAAGGATAATGACTATCCCAGCTAAGATCATGCCAGCACAGTCTGCTTCCTCTAAACAACCTTCTAACTTGGTCGATGTAAATGCCAAATAGGGTAGGGGAGAGGGGGCAACCTTGTTTAACTCTGATATTACATTTAATATCTTTCAACCACCCCTCATTGCTCTTTAACTTGGCAATTACATTCTCGTATAACCTTATAGCAGCATCTCTCAAGACTTTCTAAAATCCACAAAGCAACAAAAGAGATTGGATTTATCATTGCGACATTCCTCCACAATGATCCTAAGCATAACGAGGTGGTATGTTGTTGAGTGTTGCTTTCTAAAACCGCTTGGCCTTTAGCCCGCTTACCTTCACTTTCAAGCCATATGCTCAACTTCTTTTCCAAAATAATACCATATAAGTTGGTTAAGAGAGGGTTGATCATAATTGTCCGATAATTAGAAGGGTTATTTGTATCCCCACTTTTAAAAATGGAGATAATGAGGCTTTGATTCCATGGTTTAGGGAACCCTTTCTTGACTGCTTGATTGAAAAGCTTGTGGATGTGGGGGATGAGGACAAGACCTCCAATTTTTAGGATTTCTACCTAGTAACCTTCAATATCCTTAGCTTTCCCATTTGCGAGGCATTTATCCCCAAAATCGATGTCTTCTAATGAGAAACTTCTTTCATAGTGAGCAGGGTTTCAAATTTATCCGTTACATTTGGAGATTCATAAAGCTTTTTAAGATAGGAATTCCAGTCATGTAAAGCAATTTTATTATTATCTTTAGTTTTCCTAGTTAGAATTTGCCTCCAGAATTTCTTAGGAGCTACTTTAGAGAGGTGTAAGAGATTCTCTTGTCTTTTACGGATATACTGTCTTTTTTTCTTTTAGTTAAGGCTTTGTATATTTTTATCTTGCAAATTTTAAGAGATTCATCAACAACTTCCTTAATTGCTCTCCTCGCACTTTTACAATCTTTTTCATACCATGATTTGGTTTTGCTATTTCTTTTATTGCTTAAAACTTCAATTGAGAACTTGTTAATAGAATATGAGAGGGTTGTAGTAAAACTATGATAAAGGTGTTCTATGTTGTCTATACTAGACAAAGGAAGCAAATTAGTTTTTAATTCATATATTAAAATGAAAATTTCAATTTAACATATATTTTTATTTTTAATACATAAGTAATTTTAAATTTTACTTTAAAATTAATCAATATTTTTAATAAAAAATCAAGTTCTCTTTTTTGTTAGTTTGTCAAGTTGGTTGGTTTCACACTTCTTCGATGCCACTATCAATACACGAATATTATAAGTCTTTGTTTGTAGATTCCTTACCCAATTCATTAAATCTACTTTAACTAAATGTCATCACAAGACATTTTTCAATTACATTATTACTTTCTTTTCTACCATACCTCTATCAATGAATAGTTATATTTTATAAATTTAAATTAATTCATTGTTATTTGATATAATTTATTAGTACTATATATAAGAATTTTTTTTTCAATTTAACATATTTTTTTATTTATTTTTAATACATTTAAAACTAATTTTTAAATTTTACTTTAAAATTAATCAATATTTTTTAAAAAAAAAATAATATAAAAAATCAAGCTCTCTTTTTTATTTGTTGTTTGTTTTGTCAAGTTAGTTGCTTTCCACTCTTGATCACATTAGATACATGAGTATTATAAGTCTTTGTTTATAGATTCTTACCCAATTCCTCAAATCTACTTTAACTAAAGTCATCACAAGGCATTTTTCAATCATATTATTACTTTCCTTTTCTAGCCACATCTCTATTAAATGAATAGTTATATTTATAATTTAAATTAATTCATTAGTTATTTGATATAGTTTGTTAGTATTATATAAAAAATGAAAGATTTTCAATTTAACATATTTTTATTTTTATTTTTAATACATTTAAAGTAATTTTAATTTTACTTTAAAATTAATCAATATTTTTAATAAAAAATAATATAAAAAATCAAGTTCTCTTTTTTGTTTGTTTGTCAAGTTGTTTGTGATCTTCTAGGTTTGACCTGTGACTTGAGGAACCTTGACCCATGGGCATTTAAGCTGTCAAATCACTTGGGGATCGCACCCGACCTGAGCCACACCAACCCTTAGCTGACTCGAGGATCGCACCCGGCTTGGGCCACACCAACCCTTAGTTGACTAGATTTTTAGCATGTCTCGTCCCTCTAGCACAGGGCACAAACAACCTCGTGAGATGTGATCCCGGTTCACCTTTTTAAGAAGGCCCATCCTCAACAAATTGTGCTAATAAAATTGAACAACAAATCAATCTCTCTTATTATCACTATTAAAACATATATATATATATATATATATATAATAGCAACTTGTTTTAATTTTATATGTAAATCAAATTCTATTTAATAACAAGAGGTGTTGCAGGCAACAAGTCCCCGCCCTGCAAGCAATTGCAGCTACAGGGTCCTCATGTTTCTTTTCAAAGTGAAAATAACACGATTAGAAAAAGCAAAAGAAGTTTCGGCATCTCTCCGATCGGACGAGTTGGGGAAGAGTGTAAGCTCCTCTACCAGAGTAGATGAGTCGATGTTACCAGCTATTTGAAGAAAAAGAAAGTAGGGGATCATCTCTCTTGTTTCAGAGTGTAAGCCAGGGGCGGGACGGAACGCCTCCTGTTCACGTCGAACTATTCAAACACAAAGAACTACCACCTCATTCCTGTTCACGTGGTAATGAAATAGGCACAAAAAACTCATGCTCCTTCCATGGTAACATACTGAACTGTTCACGCACAAAAACTACCTTTTGTGTTGGGGTATCAACGACAGGTCATGTATAACTAGGTTTGAGGAATGTGGTAAACCAGCAAGCAGTCCCCTGGGCTGGAAGCGATGCGGGCTATCCGAGACCAAAAAATAGATCACACCCGGCCCAAACAGTAAGTAAGACTAGCAAGAAGCAATCTCTAACTTATAGCGAATGAAAGCAGGTAGCGAACGAAAGCAAGTAGTTTCTGTTTTGATTTATATTTTAATCTTCTCATACACTTACATCAACGAGAATTGCAAAAGCATTAGTCCTTGGATTTCCATGAACTTTAACACTTAGTTAATTTGGCAAGCGATCAGAACCTCACACCACTGGAAGTTTCAAATCCCACATTTGACACCTATGGAATTGCGACAATATTCATGAAACACATTGTTTAAATCTTAATAAAATAACTTGATAGGAAATTGATAATTTCACAAATTCCTGTAATAAAACATAGATGTTTTATAGCGAAAAGTGGCAAATCTCACACTACACACCTATGTAACTGCAAAAAAAACTACAAAAATATCCATAAATTTGACACGTAAGTACTTGCAACAATATCCATAAATCAGAGTATTGAATTTTAATGAAAGAACTTTGTATGATTTGATATATAGTTATGTGAACAATGTTTAGTCTCTTAAAAGAGATTTTTTCCTTTATTATGGTAAAATAAAGAGATTTTTTTTTCCCTTATTAAAGTAAAATAAAGAGATTTTTTTCATGTAGCAGCAATTGTTTGATTTTCTCGAAGTTGTTTCTAATAGCGTAGCCCATTAATGTTTTCAAATTCCAGTGTTATATATAAAGGGTCCTTTTATGTATCAGAGGTGTGCCAGATTATATATAAAGGGTCCTTTTATGTATCGGAGGTGTGCCTAAATAAAGGCGAACACATGTCCAAAAACCAAAACAACCAAGTAACACTTGCAATGACATTTATTAATTGAATTGGAACACAACCACATTTTGATTATTTTCCATGCAAATATTTTCATGGTCGACTTTGGTCACTGTATCTCACCGCAGAAATGCAGCAAGAACTGGAAGGATGGTTCTGCAGCCTGTCAATTTGGGGTGGGGGAACCACTACGCCTAATCATATTTTCGAACTGGAAGGATGTTTTTGCAGCCTATGGATTTGGAGTAAGGGAAACACTGCTGTTAGATGCTTGCTTTGCTGCTTGTTTGAGACCTCTACCTCTGTTACTGTTGCTAGGTAAACTACTACTAGCGCTGGATCAACAGATGTTTCAATGACTGCTTTATGTATGGAAGAAACTGGATCAACTTAGTCGATTGGACCAACTGTTGCTATGATTGGGTCAATAGGTTAATGGACGACTGAACCCATTGTGTCATAGGCTAACTTCACATATAGAGAATCAAATTGTAAGAATACGCATAGGAATGCAGAATGAAATAATACCTTAATGAATGTGCAAAAGTGAGAGAGATCCTGACAGAGGGCCTCAAGTAGCCTACTAAGGAAATCAAAGAGATCTAGGAAAGCCATGCAATGGCAAGTCAGTCTCGCTTCTGGATTTATTATGCAAACTATTTTTGTTGACCCTGCTTCTAGCTAATCTTCTGGATTTATTATGCAAATTTTTTTTGTTGGCCCTTCTTCTTGCTAAGAATAGGAGCGATGTTTCATAATTGACTTAGTTCATCAGTATATTGTTCTTTGTCTAACCGATTTTTTATCCTTAACTTTGTTGCCTCCATAATCCCTTAATGATAGACAATAGCTGTAGCTAAGTAAATCAGACAGTTAATTCTAGAAATTTCTTCATATTGTGCTTTGCTGAATTGATTTTTCTATGCTTTCGAAGTGTTATTGTCTTTGAAATTTTAATTTTCTGATCTTATTTGGTATTGAGATATGCATAAATTTTAATTTTCTGATCTTATTTGATATTGAGATATATAGAAATTTTAATATTTTATTAGATTTTCCTGTAATATCTTTAATAGTTTACTTAGTGAAGTTGAGATGAGATGGTGGGCCGAAGATAAGAAGAGTTGGTTGAACCAGAAAAGCTATTAATGGAATTAACATAATTACTAAAACTTGAATTACAAAATTGCACATAATTGAAATTTGAATGACAAAATTGCACAGAATTCAATCATATATGATATTAAATGATAAATGATAATTGACCATGCATGATCGAATTCCCATTCAATCATAAATGAAAATTTATTGTGCAGTAAATCATAGCAAAAGATAACTATTAATGGAATTATTGAAAGCTACAAGAAAAGATACAGAAAATCATAATAAAGGATGCTAGTTGTTTTTTACCAGCAAGATTAGTTGTTGTTTCTTACTTGCAGGATTGGCTATCCATTGTTCTTCCCTCTATTCCCAGTGCAGATGGTGCAATAGCGATAGGATGGGGCAATAAACATAGCATGAAGCGGGTTGGTGCAATAGGATGGGGCAATGAACAGAGGCATGAAGCAGTTGCCCCAATAGGATGGGGCAATGAACAGAGGCATGTAGTGGATGGGGTAATGAATAGAAGCATGCAACGGGCTATTGCAATAGCGAAGCAGGTGGGGCGAAATAAATTCCATAAATTCCTATGTAGACAAGTGGCTACTCCCATGCAAATTTTTAGACAAGTGTGTACTCCCATGCAAATTTTTAGACAAGTGGGTACTCCCATGCAAAGTTTTAAACATGTAACAACCATGTGTATTCCCATACAAAGTTTTAAACATGTACCAGCCATGTGTTTAAACACTACAACTTTGGCAACCTAGTAAGATAAACCGAACATATGTTTTTAATTTCTAACCATGACATGTCATCCAAACTAATGTTTGCATTAGTTTCAAACTATCGTTAAACTTTAAAATGCAAAGGAAATAGATAATTATGATATATGGTTTAGCCTCTTCCCCTCGGGAAGAGGCCAAGTAAGAAGGCAAAAAAAATTGCATACAATGATGTGTTAGATACTTTGGTTATTTGCGGCAATCTGCATAATAAGCAGCTAAAATTAATGTAAAATCCCGCCATATCAATTACTATAGTCCTATGCCATTGCCAAATAGCAAGACTAATAAAATTATATTTGTGGTTTTGAAAAGGTTGCATTTTAGGTTACCAAAAAAATGCACCTTGGAAGACGTATGATGGGTAGTCGCGAGTATTTATTTATTTTTTTTTTTTATTCAAAGTCAAATGAGTTTTCCATGTTGCAAAAGAAAGAAACGAAAATAGTTTGACAACGCAAACGTAATAAATTTTGTTCTTATAAAAACTAAATATTGGGAGTGTAATGATGCCTTTCCTGTTTTTCAACAAAACAGTCCGAGGAGTATGCATTTAAAATGGGGAAATGCATATATATTTTTAAAAAAATAATTAAATTTAAATTTTATAAATTTATAATAATTAAATTAAAATATGGTAATTGTGGTTGAGAGAGATTCTTAAGTTTAATAGGGAAGAGTTATTGTATTATCTTATCTTATTCCACAAAAGTTTTCAATCCATCAAATTGCATAAAAATTAAAAATAAAATAAAATTAATAATTATAATTATACTCATAACTATGATTATGATTATGATTATAATCATAATTAATTATAATCATAATTAATTATAATCAATAATTAAACTAGCTTAGATCCATCTTAATTCTCGATCTACCAAGCACCAAGATAGTGATAGAAATTGAGAGATAAGCAAAGAGAGATTGTGCACACTTAAATCACACTATGATTTATTCATCACAACGTTTACATATATAGGACATAACACACTAACTTCGACACATCTAGATCATGACTCCAACTCATTACATAGGAATCAACAACTTCTATACTGGCGCATAGGGACTCACCTTGACAACTATACATGACATGGAAGCATTATTTCCAACACCCTCGCTTAATGCTTACATGGAAAACATTGAAAATACACATTTCAACAGCAATATGATATTTGTCTGACCGGTTTTTTATCAACACTCACATCCACTCTGGAATCTCACAAACACTGCTCTTTCTTCACCACCACATCTTCAAGTTGTCACTTGACCTACATTTAAAACATAACTTCCTCTAACCATCATTGATGAACTTTGTAAAATTGACGCTTCTTGATTACCTTGAAGAATATTAACCTAGATATTGAATATCTCTATGGACATGCTTCCATCCTAGCAGTATGCATCAAAATACATACTTCTAGTTATATAGGTAGTTGTCCATGTACTGAGTTTATCCAACAGTCCATCATACCACTAACCTTTTTGACATATACACTTTCATACATATGAAGAAGACATATAATTAATGTTCTTGAAGCACTGAAGAACGAAAAGACACATTAGAATATAACATGATCAACATAACCAAGTCAATGACGTGTTCTCTCGACACCAAAGAAGGTTGAGAACCATCAACTTGAAGAATGTTTTTATGTTTATTAATTGGTCTTTCAATTTAAACCAATATAACATAAAAACAAACTACGCAACTCGAAACACAAACAAAGTAAACAATATCAATGTATGTTCACTCTAATGGGCCTAGTTGCCCAATAATGCACCCACTAAACTATTAACATATCATGTATCACAAATTAAAATATCATGGTTGGATTCCAATTCCCTGGAGAATAGAATTCATGTAGCTAAGGTTGCATCAAATGTCAATTTTTGTAGTCTGAAATTTGATTTCTCTGTACGTTAAATCAAAGGTGCATCATGTAGCAGGGCTTTCCTCCCATGCCTACCAATTCAATCCATCAGATTGATTTGTGCTCATGTTTCGACTTTAAAGGGAAGCTGACAACCCTGCAATCAATTAAAACATGACCCTTCTTTATTTTCCATCGACATGTCTGCTCGAAATTTTCCTGACTTATTCATAAAGAAACAAAATCCATGTGCCATAGTTGAAGCAAAATACATGGATGAACCATTACTTAAATATGTAAGACCGGGCTGATCTTCAGAGGAGTCAGGAACATTGTTGAAATATTAGGCATTCCAAACACTGTCGTGCCAATATGTGGTGTCATTATTTCACATCAACATGAATAGGATGACTCTGTTTGGATCCATCTGCAGGTTGAAGGGTCCAGGACTCGGTTCCCAAGGGCTCCTCCACACCAACAACCTCTGGCTTTTAGTAACCTTCATGCCACACAATTATAACATGTTCATGAGTCTAGTCCAACTTTGAATGCTACCATTGATTAATGCAAGAGTGATTGTCACCATTGAGTACTGCAAGATCTCAATTCGTTCTCATGCTTTGGATATGAGATGTTAGAAACGTCATGGGCGCCTGCATTAAAACCTCCACTAGTTGTGGGAGAGTTCTTTTGAGGAATACTGAAGGAGTTAGTCAATCTCATTCTCACCTCATTAATTGTGTGCACTGCTTTCATGGGTTGGTAAATAAGTAGAGGAAACACAAGAAACACAAGCAACACAAGTAGTATGAGAGACAACATTGCACAATGGCTCAAGATCCGATCGGTGGTTCATTGTTTGTTGCATACAGATCGAAAAACAACCACACATCTATATAACCCAACACAAATTTACCTCTACTTTACCAAGCCTGAAATCCAATCTAGCTCAAACACAGTGAATAGATCTACATAATAAAATTGGCTCACACAAACCCTCAACACAACACACTATCTTACTCTATCTATTTACCTATAAGTAATCTTAAGGCTCTCTCACATTTTCTCGATCCTCCCTTGAGGGAGTCAAGCCAATACCTTCTTTGATACCATGATAGAAATTAAGAGATGAGCAAAGAGAGATTGTGCACACACAAATCACACTATGATTTATTTTCATCACAACAGTTCCATATATTTAGGACATAACACACTAACTTCGACACAGCTAGATCATGACTCCAACTCATTACATAGGAATCAACAGCTTTTAGACTTATGCCTAGGGACTCACAGTGACAACTATACATGACATGGAAGCATTACTTCCAACAGAGAGATCAAATCTCACTAAGTTACCTCTTTTAGAGTGAAAATGGATTTGAGGTATTCTTTCACTTGCTTGAATTAAAAAAAATCACATAATATCCAATCTCACTATGCTAAGGGTTGAAGTTGGTTGGAACTCCCTCTTAACGCTTGGTAGATCCCAAGTTAAGATGGATCTAGGCTAGTTTAAAAGGTTTTTAGACATTGATAGACACTCTCCAACAATATAGAAGAGATGTTGTAATGTCCTGTCTTGTTATGTAAACAATTTGAATTAGTCAAATTACATAAAAATAAAATGAAATCAAATCAAATAAAAATAAAATTGAGATAAAATAGTCAATTTTCCTTTGATGGTTTTTGAGCTCAACCCATGGTTTTTCCAATGATATTGTTATGTCAGAGGTATATATATATATATATATATATATATTATCCCCAAGTGTTAGCTCAATTGATCTAGAGCTAGACATGAAGTTATTTGATAAGGCAATGATCTGAACTTAAACAGGAACAAAAAAATTACAGATATAACCATAAATATAGAGATGGAATAGAAATAACACTTCATTTCATTAATATCAAATATTGAAATATGCTTACAAACAGAATGTAAATAAGACTAGCTCGGGCGATGGTAGCTTATCTCTGAGAAAAGATATGGCGGCTACATGCCTCTGAACTAAGTTACAATGAGGCTCAAGGGCCTTTTTATTATTTAACAATAAGAGAAAACCCTAACCCGAGGAGATGTAACACCAAGAGTTTATGGATCCTGTTGGGGTTAGTTGGGCAACCAACTTCCTAACGTTGTAACTTGGTCATATTATCTCCATTTGACACGTATGATACCTCGTTGGAAAGATATCCCCGAGGACTAAAACAATTGATGTGATTTCTATAGGAATCTCTAAAAAAAAAAAAAAAAAAAAAAAAAAAAAAAAAAACGTTTTTTTAGGGCCTCAAAAAGGCTTCGGAAGTTCAGGGCTTGAAAAATTGCCAAAAATAGTAAACTGTGCTATAGATAAGGAAACTGAAAAACTGAAAGAGACAGTGGTGGGGGTCCAAGTGGGACAGGCAGGTGGCCACCAACATCCACCTAGATCAGGCAACATAATAACCCAAGATGAGTTACCAATGTTTTGGAACTAATGATATGGGAAGCCTACACTTAGGTTGAAGACACATAGTTCGACATGGATGATATAAAAGTTTATTATTCCCATGATTTGAATGAATACTGCCAAATTTAAATGGATCCAGTTGTTGTGGAAACAGAAGAGGGTTGTGGGGAAGGCTTGGATGTGGTCTTGGGACAAGTGTTCTTCTCTCCCGCAACATCATCATTCTCTAAGCCATTTTTCTTTGGTTCAATGGATGACCCAAGTCTTGATTCTTTCCTTCATTCTCATCCCCTTAGTTGTTTGGAGGTTTGGTCATTGGTAGGAGATGGGGCTTGCAGTTTAAATTGGGATTTTATAGAGGATTTCAATGGGGTTTAAATCAAGCCTCTATAAAAAAAATTTGAATGATCTAAAATTAAGGGACTGGGATTTGCGGTCTCTCCTAAGAACATTCCATTTGAAAACATCATCTGTAACATTGAAAATGGCACTCAAGGCCTTTCATCAAGCAATAAGGAAATATTAAGGCAGGAATGTTCCCTAGCTATGTTGAAGTCCAAACGCCCGAAGAGTAACCTAAACAAAGAGGGGCAAGAGGCTCTTAGATTCTCTGAAATAATGATAAGATAGTTGTTCTTAAAGTTGATAAAGGAGGGGCCACTGTTGTGTTAAATAAGGAATATTACATTCATAAAATGAATGAGCATTTAAATTATGGGAGTTATAGGTGAGTCAACTCCAACCCTATTCCCAAGGTGATAAAACAAGTCAAGAAAGCCATCATGGAAACAAAAACCTGGAAGATAAAATAAAAAAGAAGCCAATTCCCTCCTGTGAGGTTATTCCTAGAATCTATGGATTACCAAAAATCCATAAGGAAGGGGTCCCTCTTAGACCGATTGTTAACACCATTAGTTCCCCTACCTCTGAATTAGCTAAGTATGTAGCTAAGATCCTAAAACCTTTGGTTGGTAACACAGACTCTTTTATAAAAGACTCAAATGATTTTGTAAAGCTTATTAAGAATAAAAGGGTGGATAAAGATGATATCCTGGTAAGTTTCGATGTGGTTTCTTTGTTTACAAAGATTCCTCTAGATGAAGCAATTCATGTTATAAAGATGGCCACTGATCCTGAAACAACAAAGCTTGCAGAAATTTGTTTACGGTCCACTTTTTTCAGTTTTGAAGATCACTATTATGAACAAATATCTGGAGTCGCCATGGGTTCCCCACTCTCCCCTATTGTCGCCAACTTATACATGGAGTACTTTGAAAGAAAAGCCCTTGACTCATACCCTCTGAAGCCAGCTTGGTGGAAAAGATTTGTTGATGACACTAACCTGAATTGGACTCATGGTAAGGCGGAGCTGGAGAAGTTTTTCAATCATCTTAACTCTATATCTTCTGAAATCAAATTCACTATGGAGCTTGAAGAGAACAGTAAGATCCCCTTTCTTGATGTCCTGATCAGTAGGAAAGAGGATGGTACTTTGGGACACCAGGTCTATAGAAAGAAAACTCATACTGACAGTTGTCTTCATGCTGACTCTTACCATCATCCTTCCTAAAAATCCGGCGTCTTAAACACTCTAGCTGTTAGGGCTTTCAGGATTTCTAACCCTGATCACCTAAAGATGAGATTGAACACTTAACCTTTGTCTTCAAAAACCTTGGATACAAAGAGTGGAGTATTAATAAAGCTATAAGAAGAGCTCAAAAGGTTCTCTCCAAGCAGGGAAAATTTTAAGAACCCCCCTAAATTTACATGTATAATAAATGGGCGAATCTCCATGGTATATAGGAAAAATGGAAGGCGATTTTATCAATAATATGATATGTATATATAATTTTTTGGCGAATCTCTCACCAGGCATGGCGAATATTTTACTCAATTATAAATCTTGTGTTTATTGAATACACAAATGAAATCATTGCATTTCTTTAAAATATCTTTTGAAATCAAAATTACCGAAATTACATATCGATAACCTAGTGGGTGTAAGATAAAATTCACCCGTGCCATTCACAGAAAGCATGAGAAAAAACCTAATACTATATATAAAACCAAGAAAAATTCAAATTCATCACTTCTAGGGACCTCATAACCACCCTGCCAATACACAAGTATGTTCCTATTTGCAATTAGAAAAAATTACCCAAATTACAATATGTTTACTCCACTTCTAGGGACCTAGTAACCACCCTGCCAAGTATGTTCCTGTTTGCAATTAGAAAAATTACCCAAATTACAATCTGTTTACTCCACTTCTAGGGACCTAGTAACCACCTTGCTAATACACAAGTATGTTCCCGTTTGCAATTAGAAAAATTACCCAAATTACAATCTGTTTACTCCAGCATATGTTGGAAAGTTATAGAAGAATGACTAGTGCAATCAATCCATTCCTTTTAGCCCTGGATTTGTTTCAGTTTAAAACAGAAGTATACAAATATACTTGTCCAATGTCTATGCTTTAACCATTCACCTTAAATGTTTTTACAATATAATTTCCTAATTCTATTTAATATCTTCATTATCATAAAAAAAAACCTATATCCATCTTAACTCCACATCTACCACTCTTAGGGGGATGAAATCTATTTATCCCTCTGAGCACTTGGTTGAACCAGAATTAAGATGGATCTAAGATATAATTTCCCCTTTAAATAGTCTATGCTCACATGAATACCATGGGTCAATACAATGGGTTATCATAAACCTGGAGCTTAAAAATTACTATTAGTAATTTATAAAAGTTAATAAAATTAATAGCTGATTTTTATTTTATTTTTATTTTAACCAAGCTAGAATGTTTAACATACATTAAATTACAACATCCATTTTTACTCTTGATGGGATCAAATATTTTTTCACTCTATGCTAGTTTGCATATCACAATATTTGATACCTCTCGGGGGTTAGTAGATCCAGAGGAAAGATGGATCTATTCTGGTTTAATTCCCCCATTTCAATAGGCTACATTCCAAGTGAATACCATGGTCAATACCATGTGCCATTTTTATTTTTATTAATACTGGGTTAATAATGTTTTTTTGCATGGTATTAATATAAAAAAATAAAAAAATGTTTTATTTGTTTACCATACCTCTTGTTATTTATATTTTATAATTTACCATACCATTCATAAATACAAGGTGACTTATGGAGCAAATATAAAAAAATGTTTTATTTGTTTACCATTCCTCTCGCTTATTTATATTTTTATTAATTTACCATACCTCTTTTACAAATATGGTATTTGGCCCATAGGATTCACTTAAATAAAACCTCTTTCTTGATCCTTCATAAATAGAACTAGGGTTATGGACTAAATATAAAAAGAAGTTTTATTTATTTACCATGTGTCTAGTTTATTTATATTTTTATTTATTTACCATACCTTACAAATATGGTATTTGGCCCATAGGATTCACTTAAATAAAACCTCTTTCTTCAGCCTTCATAAATAGAACGAGAGTTATGGACTAAATATAAAAATAGGTTTTATTTATTTACCATGCGTCTAGTTTATTTATATTTTTATTTATTTACCATACCGTTTGAGTAAGTATAAAAAGACGTTTTATTTATTACCATACCTCCACTTTACTTATATTTTTATTTGTTTACAACCTTGCATGTATATAAGGTGACTTATGGAGTAAATATAAAAAATGCTTTATTTATTTACCATACCTCTCATTTATTTATATTTTTATTAATTTACCATACCTCTTTTATAAATATGGTATTTGGGCCCTTGGCCCATAGGATTCACTTAAATAAAACCTATTCTTGAAAATGGGCGAATGGATTCACTTAAATAAAACCTATTCTTGAAAATGTGTGAATGAAAGGTTGTAACTCCTAATTTCAAGGGCTAAATTTACCTTTTTTACCCTCTCCCTTAAAATAAGGTGGGTTAATTGAGGTGATTTGTAAAATGTACTATGATACAAAATATTCGCCCACTAAAAATTTAAAACCCCTTAATTTCGCCAAAGGGCGAACATTCGCCCCTAAAATCACCCCTACTGCCTATTCCCTCACTCAGCTACACCTAAACCATTTAATCGCATGAGGACATGTAACAAGGTAAGCTGGGGAATATGTTGGGTCAAGAAAAAAGTATGTGTTCTCCTCAGTAATAGCTTTATATAGCACTCATCCTCACATGATTATCTTTGTTTATGGATAAAAGTAGAGGAATAACATCTAAAGTTGGGTAAAATTAATCAGTAACTAATTAGACGCATCTAAGAAGGAAAAACTGATTTTTACTATC
Organism: Pinus taeda; assembly: GCA_000404065.3. Lineage (NCBI taxonomy): Eukaryota > Viridiplantae > Streptophyta > Pinopsida > Pinales > Pinaceae > Pinus > Pinus taeda. Next base: position 126,398 of record APFE031238289.1, read on the forward strand.
TTTATGTGCAGAAGGCACGAATTGGATGATAGTTGTTCAATCGACAGAAAAACAATATCTCATAAAGGAAAAATACGGCATGAGAGGCAAAGTAGGACAGTGGAAGACCAGGCAAACTGATGCTATTTTATGACAGAATCAGATCGAGTATTTTGAAATCCTTAGGATCCCCTAATCTCGAGGATTAGCTTTTGTCTATTTACTTTTCCAATTGTTATATATAAGGCCGAAAGGCAACCTGCACGATTAGTTCAAAAATTCACAATTTATAATTATTCTTTTGGATATATAATATTGTTACTTTGGTGATGTTTTTACTTTGTTATTCGTTTTAATGAAGAAGAGTATGTTTAAATCATAGTTATATTCTGAGTATCTGATAGTGGAGACTTTTGGCAACTCTTGGCCCAGTCAAAAGAAGATCTATTGCTTCACCTATGCTATAATCATTTCTATTTATTATTTATTGTTTGTTAATGTTAAGTTAATACGATTTTGATTAATGTGAGGATTGTCGATTCTGATTTACATTTGTTATTCATTCGAGATTCAGATTTAGCTATGTGTTATATATGAGTAATGATTTTGATTGAATCGGTTATGCATGATATTGTTGTTCATAGATTTTGGAGATAGAATTGATCGTTGTCTATAATATATTTATTTGTTGTTTAGATATCATTTGTTGTTCTATTATCATTTGTTGTTAAATTATCAGTTGTTGTTCAATTAGGGTTTGTTGTTCAATTATCATTTGTTATTCAATTATCGTAGTTCTCTTTAATCATTGAGTGAGTTAGTTTCAGTTCCATTTAAGATTTCCAAGTGTGATTTCTACAATTGTATTCAGATTCATTTCCTTCATAATAGGTTAAGTACAATTGCAAAGTATGTTATGAATTTCTTTCAGAGTTACTTCTTCCAAAATTGTTTGGATTGAGTTTGAAGAGATAGTCATTAGAAATTGCAATGATTTATTATTAGTTAACCTCTAAATTCACTACATATATAGTGCTGACACTCTTGAAATAAAAAGGCTTGCCTTGGGTTGACAATTAATGTAGGAATTAAGATTTCCTGTAAAAGGACATATTAGTGCACCAACACAACTCACCAACACCCTCCCATACCTCTAGCCCAAGTAATTACTACATCAATCCCATACCTCTAGCCCAAGTAATTACTACATCAATCCCATGTCCTTCATCTCTTATTCACTTTCAAGGTCCTCCTTACAACAGTGGATCAACTTCTCATCCCCTATATGTATCAAGTCATCGACATATAATACCAAGATAAGTAATTTTCCATCTACCACATTGATATAGAGATTCCCATCTACTTCACTTTTGGTGAAGCCCAATCTGATGAGATATGTGTTGATCCAAGTGTACCATGCTCATGATGCATTTTGGAGACCATACAGGGCTCTCTTGAGTCTACCCACATGTGTCTCCCTGTCATATGTCTCAAATCCCTTTGACTTCTCTATGTAAGTCTCTTCCTCAACAACACCATTGAGGAAGGAGGTATTCACATCCATCTAATCTAACTTCCACCAAAACTGCATAATTAATGCTAGAATGGTTCTGATTGAGGAATATCTTGCCACTGGGGAAAATTTTTCCTCATAGTCCACTCCCTCTACCTAAGAGAAGCCTTTCGCCACAAATATGGCCTTTTACTTCTTGATGCTCCCATCAACTACATGCTTCACTATGTAAATCCATTTGGAACCAACCACTGACTTGTTTTCTAGTCTCAACACCACCTCCCATACATTGTCCTTCATGATGGAATCATACTCCTCCATCATGGCATCAACCCACACTGGTTTAGAAACTACTTCCTCAAATGAATAAGGCTTTGACTCGATGAGTTATGCCATGAGAGCCATCTACCTAGTGTACCTGTATGGTGATCTCCTCTACCTACGCAAAGATGTAGGATCTCCCACATGCTCCCTTGCATGTTGCACCAACCCATCAGCTTCTTTGGTTCTCTTCCTCCTCAGCTTTGGATGCTACTCCATCTTTGGTTTTCCTTTGTATTTCTTCCTACACTGAATCAGCGAAAGTCTCTCCCAATTTGGAAATATTTCACTTCCATTTATAGAGTCCTGACAACTATGCCAGGATTTTGGAAGGCCTAGGATATCTAGGCTCACTATCTTTGAAGAGGGTGTATTTTCTCCAAATACTCCAAGATAATCTCAACACTAAGTGAACCTAGAGAGGCAATGTGGAATGGTTTCATTTTTCTACAATCAGATGTTTCTAGACTTATCCATTAAATCCAATTTCCTATCATCACAGATATTTCTAAATAGCTTAGTGAGGTGTTGACAATGCTAGACCTGCAAACATTTAAGGGATCACCCCGGTATGAACTCCCAACTAGACCTCACACCATTTGGTGTGGGAGTCCCATCTGGTATGATGCCCCAGTTTCCATTATCTTAAGGATTTGCCTCAACTCTTGCTTGTCATCACAAGAGAGTGGTCTACTTTATCTTCGAGAAGTGAGGTTAGTGTGCCTAATGATTGCTAGTGTCACTTGTGTCAATGGTTCTTTCACTGTAGAGGGAGAGGTTGGGAGTGAGTCGCAAGTCGATTGTGAGGAAGCCCCAACTCTGCTAAGAACACACAACACAATAGGACGTGCACAACTTCCAAAGGAGCTTTCCACACAGATGTGGTAGTCACAACACATAAGGGAAGATAACACATACAACACTAAGTGGATGAGTCTGAGTGATTGCAACAGTTGTTATAGTAAGTTTTATGTCAAATGTCTACCTAATGTCTGAGTAGGTAGCCACCACAAGCAGGACATCATTACCAGCATATACAACACATTTTCATTAATAGATTATGTATTACAACAAGTGAATGAGTTCAAGTGTTAAACACAAGTTAAAGAAACATGGATTACAAGTGTACAACGTTAGTCTTACAATAGTTACAATACATGTGTGAAAACGTGTTGGCCTGTTAGCAAGCTTCTGAATTAAGCTAAAGTTCCAAGACACGTCGTTACACCATACATCACTAACCCTGTGGGCATGGCATTGGAGCCACTACTTACTCCTCAAAGAAAATATTACAGACTATCTTAGGTATGTGGGAGGAGCTGAGGTGAAAAGTCCTTTCTATGTACAAATGACGGGTTATTTATAGCCAACGGTGAAACTAACCCTTGTGGTTGTTCGACTACCATCATGATTGTTTGAATTCCATGACTTTTTGACTTTACATGACTCTTTGTACAACAAGTGGATCTCTTGGACTTCCACGTTACATTAATTTATTGACAGTATGGCCCACAATAGAGATGTTGACGACATGACTCATGAAATGACTCGACATGAAAATGCTGGTCCATTCATGTTGATGTTGGTGTGCATGTCGAGCTGAAATGTCGTTGGGTGATGGGTGTCCTCATGGTGTGTTATGAAACCAGCTCAAGAAAAGATAGAAAAGATAGATCAACGCCTTAGAATTCAGCCTCTTCGAGGGGGCAACCTCCTTTACATTACA
>APFE031238295.1:0-14315 GCA_000404065.3 Pinus taeda
AAACCTCCCTTGAAGGTGTCAGATGTTCTTTATGTGCCAGGGATGAGGAAGAACCTCATATCCGTCTCAGCTTTGGAGAACAGAGGGTATGAGGTACTGTTTAGGGGAGGACAGGTGTTGATGTATCCCAGTGGCACTCCAACTAATTCAGCTAGAGTGATAGATGTACGCCATGCAAAGGTGTACAAGTTTGCATTCCAACCCCTTTTGGCATTGAGCAGTAGTACCGACAGCAGCGCTAGCAGTTCAGAGCTGTGTGAGATTTGGCACCGCAGGATGGGACATGTATCATGGAGCCTTGAGGACCTTGCGGGAGATCACTAAAGGTGTACCAGATTTCAGCACTGACTACTTTGATACTTGCAGAGGATGTGCGATGGGCAAGTTTGCCAAATCCCCTTTTCCCAGCAGTGACAGCAGAGCGACTGGGATACTTGATTTGATTCATTCTGATGTGAGCGGTCGGATGTCTCATGTTTCCTTAAGTGGATATGAGTATTATGTTTTATTCATTGATGATCACTCCAGGAGGACCTGGATTTATTTCTTGAAGACCAAGAGTGAGGTCTTCAAGCGGTTTCAGGAGTTCAGAGCTCTTGTGGAGACACAGACAGGTCGGAAGATCAAGTCCCTGAGGTCGGACAATGGGGGAGAGTACACCCTTGGAGAGTTTGTTGACTATTGTGCAGAGGTAGGCATTAGGAGGGAGTTCACTGTTCTTTACAACCCCCAACAGAACGGGGTTGCGGAGAGGAAGAACATATCCATCGTAGGGGCTGCCAAAGCCATGTTACATGATCAGGGGTTGCCATTGTTCTTGTGGGCAGAGGCCTGCAATACAACTGTTTATTTGCAGAACAGGAGTCCGCATCGTGCCTTGGGGCACATGACTCCGGAGGAGGCTTTTTCTGGGAAGAAGCCTGATATTGGTCATCTTGGTATCTTTGGGTGCATTACATACTCCTACATACCCAAGGAGAAGAGGACCAAACTAGAGCCCACCGCAGAGAAGGGTATCTTTGTGGGCATAGAGGAAAGTTGTTGTCAGGCGGGATGTGAAGTTCGAGGAGGACAGGGCCTTTAGGAGGTCACAGGAGTTAGAGTATCTAGATCAACCAGAGCCTCAGCAACAGTTGAGTCAGTCGCAGGGATCCAGTGGGCCGGGATCAGGAGGATCCGGAGGTGCATCTATGACGATGCCAGGTCCGTCAGTGAGCAGTGGCTCGACGAGCCAAAGGGGTGGTGCTCCGGGCAGCATGCAGAGCAGTCCACAGAGCAGTTCACTAGGGAGTCCACTAATGGACAGTTCACACGGTACCTCAACTTCTACAGGTTCAGGTGCAGGCAGGAGGACAACAGACAGGCAGTCATGAGTTCAGGCTACTGATGGTGATGAGGAGGAGGAGTTTCATTCTCCAATGGGAGAACCATGCTCAGGGAAGAGGAAGCCCAAGTGGCTTCAGGACACCTTGAGAGATGCCACATCTGTTGCTGAGCTTAAGAGGCCGGTTAGAGAGAGTAGACCACCTGAGAGGTTTTGTAGCTATATGGCAATGGCTACTAGCATCCTTGACTCTGAGGCTTCTAGCTATGAGGAGGCAGCTAGCCAGCAGGTCTGGAGAGAGGCCATGCAAGAGGAGTATTCTTCTATCATGAAGAATGATGTTTGGGAGGTAGTGCCGAGGCCTGAGGGCAAGTCCGTGGTTACTTCCAGATGGCTTTATACAAGGTAAAGCATGTTGCAGATGGCAGCATTGAGAAATTCAAAGCGAGGTTTGTGGCTAGAGGGTTCTCCCAGGTAGAGGGAGTTGATATGAGGAGACCTTCGCTCCCGTGGCTCGATATACTTCGATTCGCTCCATTATATCGATAGCAGCAGAGATGGGTTGGAAGATCCACCAGATGGATGTGAAGACCGCATTTCTCAATGGCTTCATACAGGAGGAGGTGTACATTGAGCAGCCACAGGGCTTTGAGGTGCATGGGAAGGAGTCCCATGTATGCAGACTGAAGAAGGCCCTTTATGGCCTGAAGCAAGCTCCCAGAGCTTGGTACTCCAGGATAGATACTTATTTGCAGGGGATGGGTTTCACAAAGAGTGAGGCAGATCCGAAACTTTACTTTATTGTGATAGGTGAGGAGCCTCTCATTCTGGTGCTGTATGTGGATGACTTGGTCATTACAGGTGCAGAGAGACTCATAGAGCACTGCAAGAGAGATCTTGCGACGGAGTTTGAGATGAAGGACATTGGCTTGATGCATTACTTTTTGGGTTTGGAGGTGTGGCAGGAGGAGGGGCATTTCTTCCTGGGGCAGGGGAAGTATATTGTGGACATCCTTAGCAGATTCCACATGGAGGATTGTAGACCCATGTCGACACCAATGATCACCAACTGGAAGAAGCTTCATGCTTCGGATTCCAAGTTGGTGGATCCCACATTGTACAGGCAGCTGATTGGTTCCTTGATGTATGTGGTCAACACTAGACCAGATATCTGTTTTGCAGTCAACACGATGAGTCAGTTTATGTGTGAGCCTAGGAAGGTTCACTGGGTGGCTGCAAAACACATTTTGCGACTTGCAGGGGACAGTGGATTATGGTCTGGACTACAGGCAGGGAGATGGAGTGAGATTGGTAGGATACACTGATTCTGATTGGGCAGGTTGTGCTTCTGATAGGAAGAGCACTTCAGGGTGTTGTTTTGGGTTGGGTTCAGCAGTTGTGTCATGTTTCAGCCGGAAGCAGCAGTCAGTAGCACTGAGTTCAGCAGAAGCAGAGTATATGGCAGCCAGTCTAGCTAGTTGTGAGGCCATCTGGCTTCGCAAGATGTTGTTTGGCTTATTTGGTCAGCCGTTGAGACCTTCAGTGATTTACTATGATAATCAGAGTTGCATTAAACTCACGGAGAATCCAGTATTTTATGACAGGTCAAAGCATATCGGGATCAGATATCATTTCATCAGAGACTATGTTCAGAAGGGAGCTGTGAAGCTTGAGTATATTTCCACTGATGAGCAGGTAGCAGACATTCTTACCAAAGCCTTACCACGGGGCAAGCATGTTTACTTCAGAGGCAAGATGGGTGTGGTGAGGAACACCTTCCTCGGTAAGAGGGAGTGTTGAAATTTGGTACCGGAGGACAGGTGGTTCCCTTAGGCTTGATCTTTGGCCTAGGGAAAGTGTCCAAAAGATTTTAATTTTTCTCCTAAAGTGACTTTATAATTTTTATAAAGTTAAAATCTAATTTAAAAGTGACTTTAAGTGATAAAGTTACTAAGTCTAATTTTAAAGTGACTTTTATAAAGTCAATGAAAAATTAGAAATGAAAAAGTGACTTTGGAAATAAATGACTAAGTGGGTCTTTATTAAAGTGGGTGAATTAAAAAATAGAAAGTGAGATTTAAATGAGCATTTAATCTCAGCCCTAGATCTCAATCTATTTCAGCCATTGGATTTAGGGGTTCCCCAAAAGTCACTTAGGGTTAGATTAAATGAGGAAAAGGGGGAAAAGGTCATTCATTCTTTCATGAGAAGATTGAGAGAAGGAGAGCAAGGGAGCAAGGGAGATTTCTGGACAAGGAGGAGAAGGAGACAGCAGCTTGGCACACATTCCAAGGCAGCATTTTAGCAAATCCGTACAGCTGAGTTAGCACACAGTGAAAGGTAGAATTTGGGCATGATTTTCTAGAAATCCGTATAGCAAGTGCACAGAAATCGAGGAGCAGAAATCCGTACAAGTGGCTATACCTTGGCATGCAAATCGAGGCAAATTCGTACAGCTATAGTGCTATTTTTTTTTTTGCACAGAAATCAAGGAAATCTGCACAGCATATTTATGGCAGTTTGCACGCCTTTCTAGGCAGGCCATACAACAACATTTAAGGCTGAAATTGGGCACAAAAATCGAGGAGGCCGTACAACATTTATTGCTGTTCTTTTTGCTGTTTGCAAGTTTTTCCAGTTGGCTGTGAGGCACGGAAAATGAGATAAGTTGTAAAAGTTTGCTTGTTGATTTTTTGTTGAATATTTCTCACTGTAAAAAACATTTTCCAGAAATAAGGAGCTTTCGAACTGGTTTTCTCCAAGAGTTGTAGGGGTTTTTTCCAGGGTCACCTTGACCAAAAATCACTGTGTTTAAATGTGTTGAATGGCTGTTTGTATGTGCTGATTTTTATTTCTGCATTTTCCAGCATTCTGTAAAATTTCTAGAATTTGTGTTTTCAGCAAAATTTATTTTTCAGTGGTTGAATGTATGGATATGGGAAAGGGCATTTAACTATTTTGGAGAAATAAGGTGAAACTGAAAACCGGGGTGGGAAATGAGAAATTTTTACATTGATGGACACCAGAGTGAAGAAGAGCACAACTTTTCATTCGCAAACAGACGGCCAAACAGAGGTGGTCAACAGGGCAGTCATCTAGTTGCTCAGAGGCTATTGCAGCAAGCATCCCAAGCTTTGGGATGAACATCTGTGTTATGTGCAGCATGCTTACAACCGAGCTAAACATTCTTCTACACAGAGATCTCCTTTTGAGACTTGTTTTGGTTTTCATACCAAGGTCTCCCTTGGATTTTGTCTTTGGTAAAGACATAGCAGTTGATGGACACAGTGATGTGGACAAGGCAACCAAGTTCATTAAACAAATCCAAGAGATTCACCAGGCAGTACAAGAACAGTTGGACAAGAGCCAAGCCAAGTACAAGGCAAGGCATGATAAGCATCGGATTGAGCATAGTTTCCAAGTTGTTGATCAATTTTGGCTGTATATCAACAAAGACAGAATGCAAGGTGAAGGTAAGAAGCTGAAGCTGATAAGGTATGGAACTTTCAAGATACTTGAGAAAATTGGTGAGAATGCCTTTTGCCTTGATTTGCCAGTGTACATGCGCATCTATTCAGTAGTTAATGCAAAAAGCTTGAGATTGTTTGAACCTTCATTGATCGAAGATCCCGAAGAGCAGAGTCAATTGCCTTCTATTGATGATCTCTTGTCTGAATATCTCAATGAATTGCAGGAAGATACAGTTCTGAACAGAAAGGTGAGAACTACGCACAGAGGGGATGTTGAGTACGTTAGGATTGGGCTCAAAGGTTCAAAACCAAGCAGTGCAACATGGATAGAAATTGGGCAAGCGAGGAATCTATACCCTCACTTGATTGATGCTTAAAAACCAACTTTTGGTGGTCCAAAAGCTTTTTCAGTGGGAAGGCCGTGATCCAAACTGGATCCTAGAACACACTCTAAGTTTTCATGAACTCTTAAAATTATGTCAAAAATTCAAAGCCTTAAAAGATCAAGCTTATTAGAGATATCCTCGTAACAGTTGCAATTTGTGATTAGCGCGGAGCAACGAGGACCCTCGGTCAAGCGCACAGACCGTCAGCCCATGGTAATGCGCCCTGTCACGAACTAGCAAAATGGGAGGCCTTTTCGAGAAATAGGGGTGGTTATATCGCCGGGAAAACCCCTCAAAGAAGGAAAAGCCCTGAGTGCTCGGACCCGAAAGGTTATGAAACGTAAAGGATATCGTGCCGATTCTGTCGGGGGTGGGATTCCACAAAACCGACAGGATATCGGAAGGGCTTGAGGCAGTAAGTGGTTTCAGCCAAGTCCCACCCGATGCCACACATCGATTGACACGCGTCCGACGGGAGAGAGAGAAAAATGCTTACATCGGGCAGTTAACCATCAAGCTACTCAACCGCCCGATATGAGCGACAACTGTAGGATTTGGGGGGGCCAGATCAACGGTGGAAACGTGTCCCGATGGGTGACCGGATTTGACGAGGTTATAGAGCAAGATCACATGGGATTTGAAGTCCGACAGGGATGACGAGCTGGCAAAAGATTCGGTTTCGCGGGCATTCTTGGAGCAAATGGAAATAACGACCGTTCAAACATGTTCGAGAGAGCTGATGCACTCATCCGTTACAGAATAGGTGGCCACCTCCTTGTGAAGCGTTATGCAGTGACTGTAAATGCTGAAAGAAGGGATTCAGACGGACAAAGGCGGGGAATCAGGAAGCCGAGAAGCGGAAACGAACAGTCAGAAAGCAGATTGGATTTAAAGCCACAGATTGACAGAGAAAGCAGAAGAAGCAAGTTAGCGAGAGTTAGTTAGACGCAGAAAGCTGAGAGTAGAGAGAAGAAGCCGAGCTGACTTGCAGAAGCAAAGGCAACATCGAGCCAGACAGAGACATAGAGAGTCAGAGAGTCTGTGTGCTCCAGAGAAGACTTGAGAGGTTCAAGTGAACTCCTTTGTATATGCTTGTCATGTGTGAGTCTCAGATTGGGCTCATACTACGGTGACGAATAGAGGTCGAGTTTCAATAAGGAGAGTCTGTGTACTCCAAAGACTTGGGGGATCCAAGTATAGTCCTACTGAATTGTATCTGTTGTGTGAGACTCAAATTGAGCTCACTGTTGTAAAAACTCTACTTTTGAAAACATAATAGAGAGGCCACCACTGAAGGCTGGACCAGGAGACGTAGCCCAAGAGTGTTGGGTGAACTCCTTATTAAACTTGTTGTGTTTACATGTTTTGCTCGTTATGTTTTCTCTAACTGCTTCAGTGCCTGTGTATTTCGCAATCTTATCGATCCGTTGCATAAAATAACATAGGCACATCCATGCACATGAGTCTGTAATACCTTAATTGTTTGTCTTAGATCAATTTCAGATCACTTACTCTAAGTTGAATCATACATATACAAAATTGCCTAAAAATAGCCAATCGTCGTCAACATTGGCTCATGATTTAACACATTATTGAATTAGAGCAACCCTTAAAGTTATTCAATCTCCTTCATATTTAGAGTATAGAAATTTGCATTTGGGAATGATTAGGTAAAGGACAATCGACTGTGTTGTAACCTCTTTGGAGGGGTTGATCTCGATTTTGATTATGGTTTCAAGGTTGAAGAGATAGCTATTGCATTCCATACTTTAGAAATGTTAATTTTGGAGAATAGTGTATAGTTAGTGATATCAAATCCATGACGAAAGTGAGAGGACATTGTTAAGGTTGATTTGAGCATGAAGACAATTGCTTTGTAATTGCAACAGTAAAGGCAAACAAGTTTTGGCTTGACAAAATGTTCTCAGAGATACATGTTCCCTTAAAAACACCTTGAGTTAATTATAGGGCACTCATAGTATTGTCCTTTACAATGTTTCCTTTGAGCTATGCATATAGAAGCAATTGCAATAGAATCAGTGAAAACCAATGCTCATACTATGTTTTTTCTACCTATTTATGTAATGATATAATCTATATAGAGAGAAATACCTTGATATTCGACACATGTGGTTTTCTTTCAAAAAACTATGGCATTACAATAATACAATACACTCCTTAGAAAGGCTCTGAAAAACACTAAAACATGTTTTGGTTTATAAAAGAAATTGAACTTTATCTCTATTATATTTTGACTTTTGTCAGTTGGATGTTCATATCTTGTATCTTTTATACTAGTTTTCTCTCCTTGATGGCATCGACACTCAAGGGTAAAAGGGGCGAATCCTTCTACCTTCTAACCCCAAGGTGTTCTTTCTCTCCTTTGCACTTCCTACTCAATCTAAATCCATATATCTTTGCAGCTTCACTTCACCAGTTGAGACATATCTCAGACCATATCCAACTGTACCACACAGGTACCTCAACACATGCTTTGCTACAAGCCAATGTACGTGCCTCGACTCAACCATAAACTTAGCTCAGGGTGCTCACTACAAAGCAAATATCTGACTTGTGTTAACTAGGTATATCAAGGATCTAAGAAACTACCTGCACATCATGGGATCCACCAAATCTGAATCTGAAGCATAATTGCTCAACTTCTTCAGATTTGTAATCATAGGTGTAGCCATGGACTTGTAGTCTGCCATATCAAATGTCCTCAAAATCTGGACATTGTACTTCCTTTGTCGAAGGAAGATCTCATCAAGTCTCTGCCACACCTCCAATCCTAAGAAATAATGCATAGACCAAGATCCTTCATCTCAAACTTTCGAGGCTAACTCCCTCTAATATTGAAGTAGATCCAATTGGGTAATCCAGGATGCTCCCTTTATGACATAGGCAGGTCCTTTTGCCACTGCTGCTCCCTTTGTCACTGAAGCATACTCTTATGTCTGATATGGCCCCCTCATAGAAGGCATACAAGTCCTAGAGACCTCTCGTCTCTGAGCATCTGGCAATCTCAACCCATGTCATTCTTTTAGAAGGTTTCTCTTTCCATTCTGCTTGACTGCCTACTCCCTTGGAACTAGAAGCTCTTTTGGTTATCTGGGAGGGTTATGGACATTCTAACAATCTATACAATTTCCTTCTTGAACACTAACCATTTAGTGACTGGACCAAAAATATCTCCTTGTAGTCAATTCCCTCTTTTGGGAGAACCCTCTTGTCACAACCTTGCTTTGTACTTCTCGATGCTACCATCTACTGCATGAATAATAGCATTGGAAGTCCTCACAATGTACCTATTCTTCCTTTTTGCAAACTCCATTCAAGAGGCCATGGAAGAAAAATCATAACCAAGGCAACATACAAGGACAAAAGGTTGACCAAAAAATAAAAATAACAATCAATGGAGAAAAATATGAAGTACTTATCTCTTAATTAAGGAAGAAACTATTGAAGATTGGTCAACTCCCTTTCTGACAAATCTGTGACTTCTTCTGAGGTGGATGCTTATCATAATCACCAACATTTACTGTTGATGCATGCTACTTTCCCTTCCTTTTCTTCTCAGGACACTAGGAGGCATAATGTCCAAAATCATGACAAATGAAGCACGTGACCTTTGACATATCCTTCTTCTTCTTCTCCTTGGGCACCAATACCTAGGCTGGTTGTCCTAATAATCTGAATAGTCCTTCCTCTCGAATACCAATCACTCTTGATAAGTCTATGTGTTGATTTTTCCATGACACTCCAGAATTAGGTTTATGTCTAAGATCACAATCACAAAGACACTGAAATACCACAACACTATTACTTTTCACTGTGGAAAATGTGCCAAAGTGAATCAATCTAGCGCACAAGACAATTTTTAACCCAAAACTTGTTATATTACAAACTTTTAACACAACAAACGTAGGGCTCCCGTATCAGGGATCATGGCCCTTACAATCAACCCTAATACAAGATCAACTAGGGATTGGAGTCAACAACCTATGACTATCAATCTGTCCCTGAACAAAGTACACTTGACTTACTTGCTGAAGGAGCACTCAACTTAGCCCTTTCATTCCACTTACCTTGAACACATCTAGAAGGTCCTTTGTCACCTCTTCTGCTGCTTCAGATTTGCTTGCATCTTTAGCTGCTTAAACTGCCTTTATCAATCATTTTTGCTGCTTCAGGACGACTAATCTTAGGTCTTCATGAAATCTGCCCTCTAGCATAGATAAGGCTGCTCCACTATCTCCGCTCTTAGGGTCTTTAAGTCTGCCCACTTATCAACCTTCTAGCTGCTCCAAAATGTTGAACTTAGGGCTTCACACACAACCCTCTTGACTGATTCCTAGCTGCTCCAAAATGTTGAACTTAGGGCTTCACACACAACCCTCTTGACTGATTCCTAGCTACTCCAAGATTGGTCCTTAGGGATTCTTGTCAATTGCCCACATAACACTGAATATCCTTCTGCATTCAATGTACTTAGGGATTGCACCAATTTTCCCATTCAATGTACTTAGGGATTGCACCAATTTTCCCACTTATCAGTGATATGCCCACCTGCACACACCAAACTAGGCAATACAAATAACAACTTCCTAACAATGATGTTGACCCTCAGCTATCATTGTACTTGGGAAACCAATCACATTGTCCAATGACCTATTGAATAGACCTCCACATCAACAAATCTTACTTCCTTTCTTCAATTCAAGACAACCCCTTGACATCTGTCCTACACACATCTCTGTCCACACTTCCAACTATACTTGTGGTAGATTGCAGCCTCTATTTCCACTGTAACATTTGCGCACAACGCTTGAGGCATGTGGCCCCACACACAAAGACAATAGGTCATCTTCTTAGGGTCTCAACCTTCATATTTATGCACAAAAAACGTGTTGCTTAAGGACAAAACTTGGTGATTTTTCTTGCGCAGAAGAAGCTCTAAACTAGGGCACACTTCATTTTCCATCTATCCATCATTTTGATGCTCAAAAATGACAGAACATAGGGTAGAATAACTAGTTGTACATAACACTTATGTACAATCCTTCAACACATCAACTTAGCATTTATCTCCACGATTATGTTCTATCACACACCCAACTCTTATATCCACCTTGTTCGCAACTTCTGTGCACACTTGATATAGATCTCGACCTCCCTTAGGGTTTGCCCACACTACAGAACCTCCAACGAACTTCCTTGAGGGTCTCAGACCTCCTTCTCATACATATAACTTGAGCACTTATGCACTAAACCATGGGACATAAAATTTACCCTAATGCGAGCTAGGACAGAGCCCTTAACTAGGGCATAAAATTTATCATAGAGTAATAGACCTTCATAAGGGCACAAAATGTTTAGACTTCAACTTGTCCACAAACCTGAGCTACTCAGTCTTCATCCAAGCACATATTAGGCCATACAAGTTCCACTTCATCCCTCAAGGATTTGCGGCTGATTGAGGCACTCCTACCCTTCCTAGAAAAAAATCACATGAGATATGATGCTCCTTGATGTGACATGAATGATCTATCTCACTCCTCTTATAGTTTTCTATGAGGGTAACAATTAGACCTAAAGAGGCATCACTTTAGCCCAAGCCGATTTGAACTATCTTGACAAAACCCCAACTATCATAAGAAATGAGATTCCTTCCATTTGATTTCACCACATCATGAAGCCCTAGGTACCCCTTAGCCCATCAAGGGTGCCCCTGATTCATCCATGAATAAAATATCAAATTCTCCACTTGGTTTCGTACCCACAACTTTGGGTACAAAACCCACTGCTTGGGTACACTACCCACAAACCACTTTGTGGGTCAATTGCTCCCAGACCCAGTACCTTAGGGTTATGGGAGTACCTTCCAAGCTACACAAGTCAACACTCTCTCTTAGCGAGGGAGGTACTTCCACCACTCAGAACTATCTCGTCATCGTCGGTGATACTAGCCCAATCTCTTGCGTTCAGCACTGCAGCATACCCTATAGAATGAACAACACTCATCTCGGTAGTGTCTCTGCCTCGATCTTGTCAGAACCAGAATATTCAGACTTCCATAGGGAAACTTACTCTAAAGCTAGACTCCCTCTGAGTCTATACAACCTCCACTGGCTCACACTACTACTGAACTTATGTCTTTCCAAGGTTAGTCCGAGCTGCGTTCGAACACTAGGCCTCATATGACCACCCCAACTCAACTCAGCAAGTAATCTCATCCTCTTGGGTCAAATACCTCACGTGCACATGACTTCAATGTCAAATGTGCAACTTCACAACCCAATGAAGATAGTAGCTTGCTATCACCTCATCCTTCCAACGAAACCAAATCGTTCATGCCAAAGCACCCCTTGAGTAGTCCCAACAAACTTTGACAAGTCATTGGAAGTCCATGATCTGCAACCTGCCACAAAACAAACTGTTGTTCACTAGTTTCTCCACCGATCCACCAGAACTCCCAGCCCATCTTGTCGCCTAGCCACTCGAGACCACTCTTCCATGTCCTCAGTTGAACCTTCTGCTCCATGCTCTAGACAATTTCTCAGCTCTCTCTGAGCTACTTCGCTGTGCACACTCTAATTCCACTGTCCCTTCAAAGTAGCTCTGATACCATGTTGATTTTTCCATGACACTCTAGAATCAAGTTTATGTCTAAGATCACGATTCACAAACACACTGAAATACCAGAACACTAGTACTTTACTGAGTGGAAAATGTACATCAGTGAATCAATCTAGTGCAAAAGACAATTTTTAACCCAAAACTTGTTATATTACAAAATTTTAATACAAAAAACATAGGACTTTCATACCAGGGATCATGGCCCTTACAATCAACCCTAATACAAGATCAACTAAGACTTGGAGTTAACAACCTATTACTACCAATCTATCCCTGGGCAAAGTACACTTGATTTGCTTGCTAAAGGAGTGCTCAACTTAGCCTGTTCGGTCCACGTACCTTTAACACATTTGGTAGGTCCTTTTCCACCTTTTCTGCTTCTCACAAGTAGTTTCGTTGCTTCAGATTTGCTTGCATCTTTAGCCACTCAAATTGCCTCTATCAATCAATTTTGCTACTTCAGGATTGTCAGACCAGGAGGTAACTCCTCAAATCAGAACTCATATTATTCATTCAGGTTGTTCATTATTATATACAAGAGGGAGTGACTATTCGGTTCATCTCCCGATGACTCTCTATCTTCTCTATTATTTATTTACATTAATTACAGTTGTACACCCAATCCCTTTGATTAGGTGTCAACATTCCCCCCCTTAATTTGAAGGGATGTTGGTGAGTCCAAGCATCATTCTGAATTTTTCAAGCTTTTCTCTTCCAAGTGCTTTGGTGCAGATGTCTGCAATTTGCTCATTAGTGGAACAATGGCAGAGATGGATTGTTTTGGCCTCAACATGATGTCGAATCAGATGATATTTAGTATTGATGTGCTTTGTTCGATCATAGAACTTTGGGTTCTTGGCAAACTTTATTGTAGAGGCATTGTCAATCATGAGTGGAGTGGATTGTACTTGTTTTACCTACAAATCTTCAAGAATTTTCCTGAGCCACACAATTTCTTTTGTTGCCTTAGCTGCTGCAACATATTCTGCCTCTGTTGTGGAATCTGCTGGAACTGATTGTTTGCGTGATCTCCAAGAGACAACGCCTGATCCAAGACTCATAGCATAACCTGAAGTAGATACCCTAGTTTCTTTGTCTCCATCGAAGTCCGAATTAGAGTATCCAATCAAGCTGAAGTTGCCCCTATGTATACTTGATTCCAAAGTCTTGAGTTCCCTTCAAGTACTTTAGAACTCTTTTTGCAGCAGACCAATGTCCCTCACAAGGCTTTTGCATAAATTTGGAGAGGATTCCAACAACAAACGAAATGTCTGGTCTGGTAGTAGTTAGGTAGTTGAGACTTCCTACAAGCTGTCTATACTTTGATGCATCCTCAAATTCTTTTCCTTCAATAGATGTGAGCTTTAAGTTTTGTTCCATTAGAGTAGTAAGAGGATTGCATTCTGTAATGCCAAACCTGTTCAACAAATCTCCAATGTACTTCTTTTGAGAAAGAAATATGGAGTTTGGATGTTGGGTTACTTCAATACCAAGATAGTAATGAACATAGCCCAAATCAGTCATTTCAAAACTTTTCCCCAATTCCTTCTTTATGGATGCAATGTAGCTTTCATTGTTCCCTGTCATCAAAAGATCATCTACATATACCACAAGATATACAACTATTTTGCCAACTTTCTTGACAAACAAAGTTGCATCATCAAGATCAAAATGATTGAAATTGAGTTTCAGAAGATGCTCAGTGAGTTTTTCATACCAGGCTCGAGGTGCTTGTTTGAGGCCATACAAGGACTTCACAAGTTTGCATACTTTATGTTCATGTCCTTTCACAGCAAATCCTTCAGGCTGGGACATACAAACATTTTCTTTTAGATCTCCATTCAAGAAGGCAGTTTTTACATCCATTTGATGGACTTTCCAACCATTCTGAGCTGCTAGTGCAAAGAGTGTCCGGATGGTGGCCCATTTTGCTGTGGGGGCAAAAGTTTCCTCATAATCGACCCCTTCCTTCTGTCCAAAACCTTTTGCCACAAGCCTAGCTTTGTGCTTGTCAAGTGAGCCATCAGCTTTGTACTTGTTCTTGTAGACCCACTTGCAGCCAATTGGTTTGGTTCCAAATGGAGGATCAACCAGCTTCCAAGTGCCATTCTTTATGAGGGCATCATACTCCTTGTGCATTGCTTCTCTCCATTCATCATGAGAAGCAGCTTCTTTGAAGGAGGTTGGTTCAAAATCTGTAGACAAATTGAATTCACAATCATAAGAAACATCCATATCAATAGGTGAATCAGAGTCATCTACATTACCTCCATTTTTCCGGTTTGAATTTCTAGTTCCTGTCTTTCTAACCTCATCAGGATGAACACTTTCAAGTGTCTTTGTCAACCACTTTGGAGGACCTTTCTCAAATGGTCCAAGCTGCTCCATTGATTGAGTTGGGACTGAATCAAGATTGAGTCTCCCAATTCTATCAATCACATCACTCAAAGTATCATCTGTTGTTGGAGTTTCATGCAGGGGAGAGAGTGCTTCAGA
>APFE031238295.1:17421-71143 GCA_000404065.3 Pinus taeda
TGGAGGCATCATGTGATCCATTTCTTTTGCAGCGTATGCAGTGCAAATCTGACTTTTCTCCTTGAGAGTGTCTGCCCCTTCTGCCTCTGAAATATCTTCCTCTTCCTCTTTGACCACCTTTTCCTCTAGAAGAATCTTGGGCAAGATTCTTTTCTTTATGAGCAAGGCACACAGTCCCTTCAGAAGATTTAGGGGTTGTCTTCTTTCCAAAAGCTTTCTCTCTTTCAACAAATATTTTTACAAGAGAGTCAAAGGTAATATCTTTGAGATTTCCATTTGCTTGCAATGACTCAAGATAATTGGAGTAAGTAGGATAAAGTGCCTTGAGAAAAGCGACCAGAGGAATATCCAATTCAACCTTAGTGACTTTGATATCATGCATTATAGATTTTACTTCGGATGCAAGAGCAAGAGGATCATTATTTTGTAATTCAAGGGTGAAGAGTTTAATCATGAGTTGAGCAACTTCAAGTGCAGAGTATGAGACATAGAGTCCCTTCAGCTTTTGTAAGGCTTCGAATGCATTTGAAAATGGCGAAATGTGTCGACTCACCTCTTCACTTACTGATGCTACAATCAATGCATAGGCTTTGCTGTTCTTATTTTCCCAATTGGCGAGCTCCTTGTCTGAGGTAGGTTGGACTGGCGCTTCGTCTCCTTCTCCAACACACACTCCTTTCCATAGCTCATTAAAAATGAGAGTGTGTTGGATTTTCCGCGACCATTCAGGATAATTCTCCTTTCCATTGAGAACTACTCCCACAATAGATATAATTGAATGCATTGTAAAATCTGTGTATAGTGGAGAAAAATATTGCTGTTGCAAAAGTTTACTTGTAAAATGATTGTTATACCAACAATGTTCAACTTAACAACATTCAACGTTCACCCAAATACCAGAGTCTGACTGGAGCTGTAGTTCTTTTGCTGCTGTGTATGGCAAAGATGAATAACGGAGATGAGCGAAAGAGAAATACGGAGGGTTGTCGATGGTAGGCGATCAACGATTATTGCAAGCAAATCAAGTCGGGGCATTGACTAAGACAAAGTGTGGTTTTAAAGTGATAAGCGGGATTTTGGGCGGATGAGAAATGGTAAGTGGTATTTAGTGGAGAGCGCCTGATTCCATTCAACGGTGGACACGTAGCATCTAAAGGAGAGAAAAACTGCTCATTTCGGGCGGGCGACTCTCGTGCAAGTTGTCCACCCGAAATCGCTATAGACCATTGGATCTTGGGATTTGAGATCTACGGTGGAGAATGAGCCCGAGGAGAGAGAAAAAAGCGCACATTTCAGGCAGGTAATTCTCGTGTATGTAGTCGACCCGAAATCGATGTCAGCCGTCGGATCTTGAGATTGAGATCAATGGTGGAGAACGAGCTCAATAAAGTGAAGCCTCGGGAACTATGTCCGAGTGGGTTACATCATCACCATTGGTAGTTTATATGAAAAAGGATATGCGGTGAATAAGAAAATGTACGCGGAGCTTCAAATACGAAAGGGTTAATGAAGGGTATGATTGCATCGCAAACATGCAGCGGTATTGATCGGGGCAAAGAGACTAGCGATATGCGATTAAAAGCGGACCCGACGATATTTATATTAGCAGGTTCATGACATTTGAGATCTGGCCCAAGGGAGGAAATCCAAGTTACTACAGCACCTTTGGCTTCAATGCGCCATTCAACGCAACAATAATGAATGAGATTTCGCAGGGTTTTGACAGAGATGTCAGCCTGCAAAAGATGTAAAACAAAGGCAAAACAGAATAGGAGTTACAAATTAAAAAGGAAGCTAAAAAATGGCGCCTGCTCTGATACCATGTCAGACCAGGAGGTAACTCCTCAAATCAGAACTCATATTATTCATTCAGGTTGTTCATTATTATATACAAGAGGGAGTGACTGTTTGGTTCATCTCTCGATGACTCTCTATCTTCTCTATTATTTATTTACATTAATTACAGCTGTACACCCAATTCCTCTGATTAGGTGTCAACAAGGATGACTGATCTTAGGTCTTAATCAAATCTGCCCTCTAGCATAGATAAGGCTGCTCTACTATCCCCACCCTTAGGGTCTTTAAGCCTGTGATCCAAATTGCATCATTATATTGTTTGTCATACATCTCGATGCTTTCAGTGTGGAAAAAGTGGAGGGATCAACTCATGGGACCATCTTTACTGGCAGGACCTAGTTTGACAAAACAAAGTCTAAAACTTTCCGGGAGCATTTTGAGGCATTAAATGACGTTTTTTGAGGGTTAAAATTTTGCCTCTTTAGCGCCACATCTTTTCATGCTATTCTACACATATATAGACCTTTCCAACAACGCAAGAATCATGCAAATCAGAGTGCGTATGCGAAAGTTATGCCACTTAGAAGTTGACCTTCCTGTTTTGACCACAATAATTCGAGAGGATACCATGTTAGTCCTCATTATTCATGAAAAAGGGGCTAGCTACATGATTATGATGTTGATGACTCTAAAGAGTCTATATTGTAACTTTGGTTAAGAGTTGATATAGTCAAACCTAACCACTAGTAGGCTATCAGGTTGTGTTATAACCGAGCCACTAGGAGGAAAAGGGATTCCATTCTTTCGAGTGCATTTGTTCCATAGCTGAGCAAAAAATATCCAAGAGGAATATGAGGTAGAGCATGCAGAGAGGATTTGTGCATTGTAGCAGCCCACGGGCCAGAGGCCATACTTCTTTGTACTTGTAGCCATATTTCCATTCAAAGAAAGAGAGTGGAGCGGCCTCACCTTCCAGCTAGGTTTTTCTCCTAAAAGGGTTTCCTAGAGCATATCTTGTGTCAAATGTGTGTCATGTGTGTGATCTTTTATTTTTCCGTTCTCTATTTTCTACATAATTTTCATTTGCATGCATGCACTATTAACAGTAAATCTACAAATCCAAAAATTTAATCAAACTGTAATAGTGTAGAATTTCCGATTTTAAATAGAATATTATCGGATCTGTTGGGAGGAACTTTCCAATGGAATATCCATGACAGCTAAGGATCAATCTGCCCACTTATCACTGCTCCAAAATGCTAAACTTATGGCTTCACACACAACCCTATTGACTGATTCCTAGTTGCTCCAAGATCAATCCTTAGGGCTTCTTGTCAATTGGCCACATAACACTGAATATCCTCTTGCATTCAATGTACTTAGGGCTTGCACCAATCTGCCCACTTATTAGTGATATGCCCACCTGCACACACCAAAACTAAGGCATACAAATAGTAGCCTCCTAACAATGATGTTAGCCCTCAACCATCACTGTACTTGGGCAACCAATCACACTATCTAATGACCTATCAAACAAACCTCCACATTAGCAAATCTTGCTTCCTTTCTTCACTTCAAGACAACCCCTTCACATCTTCCCTACACACATTTCTGTCCACACTTCCAACCGGACTTGTGGTAGATTGTGGCCTCTATTTCCACTGTAACATTTGTGCACAACACTTTAGGAGTGCGACCCCACACACACAGACAATTGGTCATCTTCTTAGCGTCTCGACCCTCGTATTTATACATAGAAGACAAGCCGCTTAAGGACAAAACTTGGTGATTGTTCTTACGTAGAAGAAGCCCTAAACTAGGGCACACTTCATTTGCCATCTATCCATCATTTTGATGCTCAAATATGACAAAACATAGGGAAGAATAACTAGTTGTCCATAACCCTTATGAAAACCCTTCAACACACATCAACTTAGCATTTATCTCCATGATTTTGTCCTATCACATGCCCAAATCCTTTATCCACCTTGTTCGCAGCTCTTGTTCACACTTGAGATAGATCTTGGTCTCCTGTAGGGTTTTCCCACACTACAAAACCTTCAGCAAACTTCCTGAAGGCCTAATCACCCTCACATAGTCACATAATCAGAGGTTTGTAGGGTCTCAAACTTCCTTCTCATTCATAAAACTCGAGCACATATGCACTGAACCATGGGACAAAAAAATTACCCTTATGCGAGCTAGGATAGACACCTTAACTAGGGTATAAACTTTATCACAGAGTAACGTCCTCCTCTAGCACAACAAACCTTCATAAGGGCATAGAATGTTCAAACTTCAACTCGTCCACAAACCTGAGCTACTCGACCTTCATCCAAGCACAAATTAGGCCATACAAACTCCACTTTGTCCCTCCTCAAGAATTTGCGGCTCACTGAGGGACTCATACCCTTCTTAGACAAGACTCACATGAGATATGATGCTCCTTGATGTGACATGAATGATCTCTATCTCATTCTTCTTAGAGTTTCTGTGAGGGTAATGATTAGACCTCTAGGGGCATCACTTAGGCCCAAGCCGAATTGAACTATCTGGACAAAACCCCAACTATTATAAGAAATGATATTCCTTCCATTTGATTTTGCCACATCATGATACCCTAGGTGCCCTCTTAGCCCATCAAGGGTCCCCCTCATGCATCCATGAATAAAATATCACATTCTCCACTTGGTTTTGCACCCACGATTTTGGGTACAAAACCAATTGCTTGGGTACATTGCCCACAAACCACTTTGTGGGTCAACTTCTCCCAAACCCAGTACCCTAGAGTTATGGGAGTACCTCCCAAGCTACGCAAATCTACACTATTCCTGAGCCCTTTGGCCATACAAGAACTTGACCATCTACAAATGCAACTCTGTAGCCTTTATTCTCTAACTTTGAAATAGAGAGTAACCACTTTGTGGGTCAACTTCTCCCAAACCCAGTACCCTAGGGTTATGGGAGTACCTCCCAAGCTACGCAAATCAACACTATGCTTGAGCCCTTTGGCCATACAAGAACTTGACCATCTACAGATGCAACTCGGTAGCCTTTATTCTCTAACTTTGAAATAGAGAGTACGTTTTTCTTCAAACCTGGTACAAACAATACATCACTCATATGTATAAAATCTTCGGACTCCCGTTGAACTAAAGCTGTCCCAACTCCTTTTGCAGCATACTTGGCATTGTCTCCAAGTTCCACTTCCCATGCTAAATCCCTCTCAGTGAGATGGGTGAGAGAATCTTGAAAACCTGTCATGTGCCTAGAAGCACCACTGTCCACCAACTAGATATCACTGCTATTGGTAATAGTGCTAGAAAGAGCAGAAACAAATACTTTCCCCTTAGCTCCCTCTGGTTCTGGAATAGCTTTCTTTTAAAGATTGGTAACATTCTTCAAACTGTCTTTCATTCTGAGACTTGGTGCCACTTTGGCAAGAGATCCAAAAATTAATCAAGCTATTGAACACTTGTTTCTAGAGGTGATTTCAATGGCTGCTCTTTCAACAAAGCTCTATTACCATGTTGAGTTTTTCTACAAGATGCACTGTGGAATACAATTTTTTGTTAGATAATTACTTCTTAATGATTTTTACACAATATTCTTATGCCACTGATATCATTGAGCAATTACACTTAAGAAAATATCAACAGTAAATGCAGCAGAAACAGTAAAGATCATAGAAAGATAGCCATGCACAATAGAGACAATATTTTTACCTCGGGAAACCCAACCTTGGAAGAGAAACCAACTTTTCTCTAGGAAAAATTATTCTTTGGCAAGGTTTACAAATTCAGCAATTTTGTCTAGAAATCTGTGCCAATAATACAAGTCAAATTCCACAATCAAACCTGGTCAAACTCATACTATTAGACCCTGGTCAATTGTCAGAAATCACTTCTAAATTCTGAGGTCAAACTGGTCAAATTCTGCAGTCAATGTCTGGGGTCAACACTCTGCAGCCCTGCGGCCAACATCCTGTGACGTTGCGGTCCACAGTTTGTGGCTCTGTGGTCAATGCCCTGCGGCCAGCTGTGGCCCAGTCAAACTCGTTTGCTTTGGTCAAAACTGGTCAAAACAGAGATCAAACAGTCCGGTCAATGCTGGTCAACTCGTCCTCTTTCTCCTCACATGTGTGGCCAAGAGAGAAGATAAACCTTAGAGAAAATCAGATCAATCTTGCTTCTTTGTTGGTCGAGAAAATGAGATATCATATCATCTATTTATAGTATATACTTGTCGAAATGCATGTGACACCGGCCACTTGACTTTCTTGGGCCGACTTGACTTTTGAAAAAATTAAATTTCACATAAATTTTCAATGCTGAGTTGGAGGCCCTTTAGGAAAGCGGGAATACCTCCCAATGCTACTAAATATCAGCAGGGTTCCTCGATGACTGTTAATTTACTGGTTACAACTGTTTGTAAAAAGTGTTGTCCCAATGCTACAAAATATCAACAGAGTTCCTCGATGACTGTTAATTTACTGGTTACAACTGTTTGTAAAAAGTGTTGAAATTCCCTGTATGACTCTCTTGACGAATCAATGTCAAAACCATGTCAATACTATTTGCACAGGGCTGAGAGATTCCTGGAATGGTTATCTTTCCTCAGTTTTCATGTCTGCAGAATTTAAAGAGTTCAGGTGAAGGATCCTCT
This sequence comes from Pinus taeda, assembly GCA_000404065.3. Taxonomy (NCBI): domain Eukaryota; kingdom Viridiplantae; phylum Streptophyta; class Pinopsida; order Pinales; family Pinaceae; genus Pinus; species Pinus taeda. The sequence goes on from APFE031238295.1 coordinate 23,884, forward strand.
AAATACTGAAACTGCCAAGATGTCATGTAGCTCACAACTTCTGTAAATAGATAATAAAATCTCTCATTTCTATAAAATCGGGTAGGAGACAATTGTCACAGTATAGTAGAAGTGAAATCCATTTTAAAATAAGTCCAATTACCTCGACTGCAAGTTTTTCATTATCTTGTTGCACGGACACACAGCATCATACTTGATCTGTAATTTCAAGCTACTCTATTTTGCAGTGGGCGTGTTTGTTCAAGTACCAAACTGCAACCTTCTTGAGCCGAGGCCCATTTTTCCATTACAGCTGTAATATTTCCTCAGGCTCCAACTTGTCCTCAGCCTCGAAGGTTTTCTCTAGAGGCCTCGACTACTCCACATTCAAATGCCTCTTCTTCTCCATCATTTGTGGTGCAGTGTTGTACTCATGTTCAAGATGAGATAATGATGGAATCCTTATCTGGACAGATGGCCCGACATTTGGCACCTAAATAACCTATTTATTTATGTAAGTGATCTCCTTTATTAATTCACCACAGGAAGGGGAGAATTTGAGTGTGTTACAAATACAGAATTAGACAGATGTATTGTGGCAGATGCCTGCAAAGTCCCTACATATTGATTACTAAATACATCAGGCATGAGCTTACTTAAGATGCTTCGAAATAATGTTTTCATAGCCTCAAAATGGGCATCTAACCCCATCAATTTATGTATTCCTCCATTCTCTTGGTACATGCCAATGTCGGATTAAGGAATTATTGTGGGTTCAAGTCTTACATCAACGTGGAAAGTACCCTATGCTAAATGCAACAGAATGGAGCATGTATATGGTTGGTGAATAAATCACAAGATGTTGAGGAGTTAGTGAGGCTAGGTGCAGAACCTGTGCAAACTGTTTACATAATGTCCTCAGTTTGCTCTTACCTCATGACTTAAATCAAGGCACTCTGAAGTAAATCTCAAGAAATGCAAATCTATTTGGTTTCATATCTAAATGTGAATGTTCTGTGCTCATGGGAATTATGAAATTCTTTTAATTATGGTTTTGATTTGGGTAATTTGGATATGTCCACAACTGTTAGGGGAAAGACCATGATTGGACTTGTCTCATTGCTGTAGGTGAACTATGAACCCATTCACATGGTTTAAAATGGACAATTGAAGCCACTCTAGGGTCCAAAAGAGCCGTTATTCTCCATTGCAATTGAGAAGAATTTATTACTGTTATTAGATTAACATTTTTGCTTGAGGTAAATTTGCTAGTCTTAGAAAGAATTCCTGGCAGTTAGTCATAACCTTTTTGTAGTTGTAGAGGCATGGGGATAACCGTGTATATCCCTGGTGTGCACCTTGGACTGATGACACAAAACCATGGCAGTACATCATGATGACTTGTTGATCATTGAAGGGAGAAGGTGCTGCCTTTGACACAGTCTTCCCCATAAATTGATGGGCATCTAACCCCATCAATTTATGTATTCCTCCATTCTCTTGGTACATGCCAATACCGGATTAAGGAATTATTGTGGGTTCAAGTCTTACATCAACGTGGAAAGTACCCTATGCTAAATGCAACAGAATGGAGCATGTATATGGTTGGTGAATAAATCACAAGATGCTGAGGAGTTAGTGAGTCTAGGTGCAGAAATTGTGCAAACTGTTTACATAATGTCCTCAGTTTGCTCTTGCCTCATGACTTAAATCAAGGCACTCTGAAGTAAATATCAAGAAGTGAAAATCCATTTGGTTTCATCTCTAAATGTGAGTGCTCTGTGCTCATGGGAATTATGAAATTCTCTTAATTATGGTTTTGATTTGGGTAATTTGGATATGTCCACAACTGTTAGGGGAAAGACCATGATTGGACTTGTCTCATTGCTGTAGGTGAACTATGAACCCGCTGTCACATGGTTTAAAATGGACAATTGAAGCCACTGTACATTCCAAAAGAGTCGTTATTCTCCATTGCAATTGAGAAGAATTTATTTCTGTTATTAGATTAATATTTTTGCTTGAGGTAAATTTGCTAGTCTTAGAAAAAATTCCTGGCAGTTAGTCATAACCTTTTTGTAGTTGTAGAGGCATGGGGATAACCGTGTATATCCCTGGTGACCTCCGTGGTGTGCACCTTGGACTGATGACACAAAACCATGGCAGTATATCATGATGACTTGTTGATCATGGAAGGGAGAGGGTGCTGCCTTTGGCAGAGTCTTCTCTCCTCCCACCTATTTGTCTCTAGAGGTGTCTCAAACTTTTGATGTCAGAAACTTAAACTAATTGTTGGGTTTGCTATTAGCAATTTCCTTTATGTAAGAAGTTATTGGAAAAATTGAACTGCAAGGGTGTATCTATGCCTAGCCATTTAGTTGCTCTTCTTTTAGAGCTTCAATAATTATACTTGACTCAGATGGTGAATATACATTAACCATTTACCTCTGGACCTTTGGCTACAATAGTAAGGACCTGCAAGCATTATGTTAATAATAGGTGTATATTACAAAATGGTATCAGAGCTTCAGGTTATGGCATTAAAAGTTGTATTGGCTGGATCCAAATTGGATCATTATATTGTTTGTCGTCCATCTTGATGCATTTGGAGTGGAAAAAGTGGAGGAATCAGCTCACGGGACCATTTTTACCAGCGGGACCCAGTGTGGTGAAACATGGTCTGAAACCTTTTGGAAGCGTTTTGAGGAATCAAACAACATTTTTTGGAGGTAAAAACTTGTCGCTAAAGCGTAACACCTTTTCATGCTATTCTACACACAGAGAGATTTCTAACAGCGCAAGAATTGCGTCAATCAGAGTCCGTATGCAAAAGTTATGCCACTCAGAAGTTGACCTCCTTGTTTTCACACCTATAGTTTAGAAGGATGCCGCATCAGCCCCCATTATTCATGGAAAAAAGGTTAGCCATGTGTTTGCGATATAAAAGACTCTAGAAGAGTCCATTTTGTAACTCTAGTTAAGAGTTGATGTCGTCAAACTTAACCACTAGTATGCTATTGGGCTATGTTATAACCAGGCCACTAGGAGGAAGAGGTATTCCATTATTTCGAAAGAATTTTGTTCCATAGTTGAGAAAATATTGCCAAGAGAGATAGGAGGTAGAGCACACAGAGAGGATCTGTGCACTATAGCAGCGCACGGGCCACATACATTACTTTTTTGTATCTGCAGCCATATTTCCAGACAGAGAAAGAGAGCAAAGCGGCCTCACCTTCCAGCTGGGTTTTCTCCTGAAAGGGTTTCCGAGAGAGCATATCTTGTGTATTATGTGTGTGTGAGTTTATTTTGTCGTTCTCTACTTTTCTACTTGATTTACTTTTACATGCATGCACTAATTACAATTAATTTTACAGATCTAGAAATTAAATAAAACTGTAATAGTGTAGAATCTTAAATTTTTAATATAATATTATCAAATCTGTTGTGACAAACTGTCCAATGGAATATCCACAACAGTTTACAGATCTTTTGGTATTAGAGCGGGTTTCTTTGGGTATTTTGTGGAGATTGCAGGGATCTAGATCGACGAGGTTGAAAATCGTAAAATCCTAATCATGGGTGACAAATATGTAAACGAACCTCGTGATCCTGCAGAGGTGAGGTTTTTGCGGCTCGAATAACAAGTCGCGGATATAAACCGTAATGTCAACCTCCTCATGGCGGCCTTAGGCAATAAGTTGGGCATATTTGGAGAAGAAGAGGGTTGGAATGCAGAGGACAAATCCGAAGGGGGATCGGGAGATCGGGAAGACGTAGATAACCAACCGAAGAAAGAACCCGAAAAAGATCAACCCAGTTCGAGTGTCGTGAACCAATCCCTGTTTAAAGTGGAAGCAAAAGTCGATATCAAGCCATACCACAACGAGATCGATGCTCTGAAGCTTAACCACTGATTGCAGCAAGTGGAAGTTTATTTTAGTGTCCATCAGATTGAGGAAGGGCAGAAGATCTCATTCGCATGACTGGAATTAGAGGGCTATGCATTGACTTGGTGGGACAGCCTCACGGAAACCCTGAGGTTGGAGGGAGAACCTCCAGTGACTAAGTGGGAGGATTTCAAAACCCTCATTAAGTCACAATTTTATCCCATTGAGTAAATGGAAGACTAGTGGATCCGATGGCATTACTTCAGGCAAAAACCAGGCCAAAGTGTTCAAGAGTACACCACAGAATTAAGAAAGATGACTATAATGTTGGGTATCTCTCCAAAGAACCCAGATGTACTCCTCAAGTATTTGGGGGGCTTGCACCGCCATCTGCGTGAGAAAGTGATGCTGTCCACGCCCAAAACGGTGGACGAGGCTTGTGTACAGGCATAGTACCTAGAGAACACAGGCTTGAAAAGAGCGCAATCAAGTGGATCGAAGCAAAAGGAGCAACAAGACGCTTCTAAGGATGGGACAAAGGAGTAAAAAGGGGGAAAAAATAAAAAGGCGGCAACCACAACACACTAGTGCAAAAATCCTAGCAACCATTGCAACCACTGCAACATTGATGGCCATACAGAGGAGAAGTGATGGAAGTTGCATCCAGAGCTAAACCCAAAGAACAAGAAGTGAGATAATAAGAAGAAGAATCTCATGGCCACTGATTCGAGCAACCAAGTTGAAAGCAAATCAAACGTGGATGAGAAGATCGTCTGTACATCAATGCAGAAGGAGGTGAATTTGAGTAGCCTTCAGCAACAGGAAGAGAAAGAAATGACCAAACTCTTCCATGTAAAGATACAGGTCAAGAAGACGAAGATTGATGTTCTGTTTGACTCAAGATCACAAGCAAATCTCATTGCAGCAGATCTAGTCAAGAAGTTGGGGTTGGAAGTTTGTGATCAGCCAAATCCATATCCACTAGGATGGGTACATAAGGATGTAGAGTTAAAGGTAACAAAACAGTGTAAAATTGGATTTGCTATCAGTGTTGTTTTTATTGATGAAGTAGATCTGGATATGGTTCCTCTTGATGTATGTGGAGTCGTGTTTGGGAGTCCATACATGTACATGTGTGATGCAATATTCATGAGGAGAGCTAACCAGTACCAGCTCATCAAGGATGGAAAATCATTCATCATCAACGCGCACAAAGGCAAGTCGAAAATTTCACTGGTAAGTGCCAACCAAGCTAAGAAATTGATTAGTTCTAGCAAGAAGTATATTTTAGTGCTTTTAAGAGAAATTCATTTGTAGAGGAGTCAATAAGAGGCAACACGTCCCTAGAGGGGCGTACTAAGAGACAAAAACAACAATTGGAGGAGTTGTTATAGGCATACAAGGACGTGTTCCAAGAGCCTAAAGGGCTACCCCCTAAGAGAGAAGTGGAGCACGAGGTCCAGCTATTGCTAGACTCCCCATTGCCAAATATTGGGTTGTACAGGCAGTCTGAAGCAAGTGAGGTGAATAAACAGTTGCAACAATTGTTGGAATAGGGTGTCATTTGACCTAGTACATCACCATGTGGGTCACCCATCATCATTGTGCCAAAGAAGGATGATACTTGGCGGATGTGTATAGATTACATGGCATTGAATAAAATCACGCTCAAGAATAGATACCCCCTGCCCAGGATAGACAATATGCTAGATCAGTTGCAGCAAGCAAGGTATTTCACCAAGCTGGACTTGAAGTCTGGATATCACCACGTTCGAGTTAAAGAAGAAGATACATGGAAGACCACCTTCAAAACCAGACAAGGTTTGTATGAGTGGTTAGTTATGCCATTTGACCTATGTAATGCACCAGCTACATTTATGAAATTAATGAATGATGTATTGCGCCCTTTTATAGATTCATTTGTTATTGTCTATTTGGATGATATACTAGTATATAGTGTTACTTGGGAGGAGCACATTTCACATTTGACGTTGGTGCTAGAAACATTGAAGAAGCACCAGCTGCTAGCAAATCTCAAGAAGTGCGAGTTTTGCGCAACGGTCCTTGGTGTATTTGGGATATGTGATTGGTGGAGGAGAATTGAAGATAGATCCTTCCAAGATGGAGGCCATCATGAAATGGTCGGTGCCTACTAATGTTACTGGGGTTAGGAGTTTCATTGGAGCAACATAGTACCCGAGGAAATTTATAGCCTCGTTTTCAGTGGTAGCATCACCGCTCCACGCCATAACAACAAGTGGAAAGAGTTTCCAGTGGGGAAAAGGGAAACAAAAGGCTTTCGATGAGTTAAAGAAGAAGATCAATGAAGCACCAATTTTGGCATTACCAAACTTGCAACGACCCTTTGAAGTGGAGATAGATGTGAGTGGGTATGTTATGGGAGCTGTCTTGATGTAAGGAGGAAGGCCCATTTGCTACCATTCTAAAGTATTTCATGGGGTAGTTCTTAAGTACCCTACCTACAATAAGGAGCTCTATGCCATGGTGCAAGTCGTGAAGAAGTGGAAGCACTATCTGATGGGAAAGGAGACAATAATCCACATGGATCACCAGCCGTTACAGTACCTGCAGGCCCAAAATAAGCTACAATAGACTAGGCATTACAAGTGGATGGAGTTTTTACAACAGTTCCATTGGTGATCAAGTATAAGAAGGGCAACACAAACAAGTTGGCCGATATGCTTTCAAGGATACCCACATCAAATATTACAACTTTGGTGACTCTTATGTGTTGGAATATAATCCTAACATTTACATTTATTTTTAGCCTAAGTATCCTTGACTTAGCCACATGCACTAAAAATCATGTTCACACTTGGTTTTTGGTAAACTAGCTCGGTGGACCAACTTTCCCTTATTTTTTGCCTTTAAAGGCTTAATATTATGGAAATATTGGTCCAACCACTTTCCTAAACCATTTAGACATATAAGTGCATGTTCACACCTAACCACACCTCATCCACTTGAGTTATTTGAGGATTGGCGCCCCACATGAAGATTCCCCCTTAAATCAAGGGATTTGGTCCCCCGGACCATTTTAGCATGTTCTAAAGTTGCCTTCCTTGGGAAATGCGCCCCTCCTCATGCTTTCCTCGTGGCTGATAGTTGGCATAGGTTGTCTTGAGTAATTGTTGCTATTTTAGGCCTCCCTTTAGCTTTTCTTAGCCTTTTTTAGTTTTTTACTAGTTTTTTCCTAGTTTTCTAGATTCGGCAATTTCTATATAACCACCTCCCTTTGGGATTAGAGGTTTGGTTTCTCATTGTTCATTAATTTAATACATTGATTTTATGGAGCAAATTCTTTCTCTCCTCTCTTGAATATCAGCAAATTACTTGTGTTTAATTCAACTAGAATTCTAGATCTATCAGAGTTTCTACAGGAATTCTACATGGTATCAGAGCTAGTTTGAATCTAGTGGATTGTACATGGTTTTATTTGCAGGTATAGATCATCAGGAGGCACAACAAGCAACAATGGATCATCTCTCTCAACCCACAAAACTCGTTCTAAATTCTTTCAATTACTTCGAATGGAAGACAGAGATCACTCTGCTCCTTCGAAGCAAAGGGCTTTACAGGGTAACAATGGGAACGAAGATTGAACCGACTTCTGCAGTGGAGAAGATCAAGTATTTCAATAAATTAGATGAAGCAATTGGGCTGATATGCTTATCAATTTCTAGAGAACTCCTCGTTCATGTCAGTGGAGCCACTACTCCCGATGCAGTCTAGACCACATTGGAAGGACTATTTGACAAGCAGGATGAAATGAGAGTGCATCAATTGGAGAGTGAACTCATATCCCTCAGTCCAACTCATTTCAACAACCTACAAGAATACTTCACCAATTTTAAATCCCTCCTGGTTGAACTTGATTCATGTGGAGTCAAGAAAGAGGAAGATCAACTCATCCTTTTGATTCTCTCGAAATTAGGCCCTGAATATTCCGTATTTGTATCGTCTTTTTGAGCATCTAAATTGACTCAAGAAAAATGGAAAATGCCTCCATTGAATGAATTCATTGCAACATTGACTCAAGAGCAAGCTAAGTTAGTCCAAATGGGTGCCATCAAGCGTTCAAAGAACCAAGCACTTGCAACTACTAATGCTCCAAAGAGCAGTGGAAGAGACAAGCAAAAAGGGAAGGGTAAACTTAATGAATCGAAGAAGGAGAGACCCGTACAATCTTCAGAGAGCTCTTCTTTGCCTAAGGGTAAGAAGAAGAAGGAAAGAACACTTTGCAGCTACTGTTCCAAAGGTTTTCATCTCGAAGAAAATTGCATGAGGAAAACAATCGATGAGATGGCTAAGCAATTGTAGCAGCACAATCTCACTGTGCCCAAGAATGCAAAGAAGAAGGATGATAACAGAACGGGAGATGGTAGAGGGAGAGCACGAGATGGTCATGCTTTAATGGATTTCACATCCACTCCATCAGCTTGGATCCTTGATTCAGGTGCATCGAACCATATGGCTGCATCAAAAGATGAATTTTCCTCCATCGAACCCCCAATTTACTTGGGAGATGCCACACCTGCAAAGGTGTGCGGAGAAGTAATTGTAGACCTTGAAGGGGGCTGCTTCACAAATGTGCTTCATGTTCCCTCGCTGTTTGCAAATCTTCTCTTGATATATCAGATCACTCATTCCAGCTTTGGAAGGAAGGTGGAGTTCACTCCGGACTCCGCAGTGATTACCGACATTTCCATGCGCTCACAGCTTGCACATGGAATTGCAGATCACATTTCTCATTTGTATTTCTTCTCCCACTTTGTTCCTAAATCTATTAGCACTGTATCTTTGTCACAATCTAATGATATCAGCAGGTTATGGCATGAAATATTTGGCCATCTAAACTATAAGTACTTGCATCAACTCAGCAAGGAAAACATGGTAGAAGGATTGCCCGCTATTAAATTCACAAGCGGTGTATGTCAAGGATGCATTCTTGGCAAGCATTCGGAGCAAAAGTTTGATAAAGGGAAGGCACAGAGAGCTTCTTCACCTCTTGGGCTGATTCACAGTGACATCACGGGCCCATTCCTGCAGCCTTCAATCAATAAGGCTCGATATGTACTCACCTTCATAGATGATTTCTCTCGCTTTACTTGGGTATTTTTTTTGAAATTAAAATCAGAAGTATTTGAATGCCTTATAGAATTTAAAGCACTTGCTGAGAATGAGTTTGGGTGTAAGATTAAGATACTCCGTACTAATAATGGGAGGGTGCAACAACTTTGTATTGATGCAGGTATACAGCTACAACATACAGTGCCATATACACCACAACAGAATGGTGTCGCGGAGAGGAAAACCTAGTTGTTAGAAGAGATGACCAATTGTATGCTATAGTCCAAATCATTAGGCCCTAAGTTATGGGCTGAAGCTATTAATTGTGCAGCATACATTCAGAACCACATTCCTCACAAAGCACTCAAAGGCACCACTCCATTTGAATGTTGGACTAGTAAGAAACTGAAAGTGTCACACTTTCACATTTTTGGTTCACGAGCATGGGCTCACATTCCGACATATAAGAGGAAGGCTTTGGAGCCTCAAAGTGTTGAATGTATCTTTGTTGGATATCCTGACAGTGTCAAAGGATATAGATTTCTGAACTCTCACACTGAAAAGTTCCTTGTAGCTCGAAGTGTGAAGTTTAAAGAAGAATCACTGCATGATTTTTCAACAGACCTAGCCAAGGAACCGCTTGTTGCCACTAATGAGGAGGAGTCCGAAACTTCTTCGAGCACTTCAGAGCAGCCACAGAGAAGCCTCTTGGGTCTGATTTAGAGGATTAGGAGTAGGTCATGGCTGCTCCAACTTAGCTGCCAACTTCGGCAGAGAAAACCCTGCAAGATGTGGGTGAACTAGTCTGTGATCCTACGGATGCGAGAAGGACTAGATCGCAATTTTTTGGGGCTCCTCAAGCTCTGGATTCCACCGAACCATTGCTTCCGATACATTGCTATATGACACTTGGTTCAGATCCACATTCACACTCTGAGGCTGCTGGAAACCTACTTTGGGAGGCTACCATGGATGAAGAGTACTCAGCTCTCATGGAAAACAACACATGGGACTTGGTTCCACTTCCAAAAGGAAGAAAGCTTGTTCGATGCCAATGGATCTATCGAACAAAGATTGCTGCGGATGGTGATATCCGCAAGTACAAAGCTTGACTTGTTGCAAAAGGATACTCACAGGTACATGGCATAGACTACACAGAGACATTTGCACCTGTTGCAAAAATGGACTCCATTCGACTAGTTTTAGCCATTGCTGCGTCTCGCAGATGGGAAGCTCATCACATGGATGTGAAGAGTGCATTTCTTTATGGAGATCTCAAGGAGGAGATATATATGGAGCAGCCACAGGGATACATTCAGAACTCTTCCCTTGTTTGCAGTTTAAAGAAATCTTTGTATGGCCTAAAACAGGCTCCTAGAGCTTGGTATGCAAAGATGGATTCTTTCCTGCTTTCCATTGGATTCATTCGATGCAAATCTGATCCGAATGTTTATTTGCTGCAACATGATGAATCTGATGACAGGGAACCTTACCTCAGCGATTGATTCGACAAAATCAACATTGCACGATCAATTTTCCATGACAGATTTGGGACTGTTGCACTACTTTCTTGGTCTTGAAGTTTCTCAGTCTACTTCAAGGATCAAGATGGCACAGTCTAAGTATGCATCAGATCTACTTGTCTGCTTTCAGATGACAAAATGCAAGCTAGCAGCATCTCCCTTTCTTTCGGGGATCAGATTTGAGGATGCGGGTATTACACCTTTGGTGGACAATACATTGTATCGACAATTGGTTGGGAGTTTGTTGTATCTTACTCATACCCGACCTGATATATCTTTTGCAGTAGGAGTTTGTTCCAGATATATGCAGGAGCCCCACGAGCTTCACTGGACAGTTGCAAAGAGAATCCTTAGATATGTGAAATGTACTTCCAGTTTTGGTATCTTTTATGTTACAGATTGCCCACTTTCACTGATTGGGTACACAGATTCTGATTGGGCCAATGATGGTACAGACCGCAAGTACACCTCTGGTTATGTTTTCAGCTTTGGTTCAGGGCCTTTTTGCTAGTCTAGCAAGAAGCAATCCACGATTTCTTTATCTACAACAGAGGTAGAGTATAGAGGTGTAGTGAATGCATCTACACAGGCTGTTTGGTTGCAGGGACTTCTCTCTGAGGTTGGTATTCAGTATCCACTTCTGACTGTCATATTTTGTGACAATCAGGGGTCCATTCAGATATCGATTGATCTATTTCAGAGGCAGAGGACCAAGCACATTGAGATTCACATGCATTACATCGAGTCATATCACTGCAGTACTACCCCACTGAGCAACAGGTTGCAGACATCTTCACCAAGTCTTTCACTGAAAAGAAATTTTCAGAACTGAGAGCTATGCTTGGAGTGGTGGAGACATCTGAGTAGGCCCTTTTGGCCACTTAGCCCTTTTTTCCTCTTTTGGGGTGGCGGGGGGGTCTTCCCACGAGGTTTTCCCTCTTTCTTCATTTTATGAGGATCTTTTATTTATTGTACCTGAGTACCTAACATGGAATCTTGGCTGGGACTTCGTTTAGATAAGTGAGTTAGGATGAAGGGGGGGTGTTGGAATATAATCCTAACATCTACATTTATTTTTTAGCCTAAGTATCCTTGACTTAGCCACATGCACTAAAAATCATGTTCACACTTGGTTTTTGGTAAATTAGCTCCGTGGACCAACTTTCCCTTGTTTTTTTCCTTTAAAAGCTTAAAATTATGGAAATATTGGTCCAACCACTTTCCCTACCATTTAGACATCTAAGTGCATGTTCACACCTAACCACACCTCATCCACTTGAGTTATTTGAGGATTGGCACCCCACATGAAGATTCCCCCTTAAATTAAGGGATTTGGTCCCCCAGACCATTTTAGCATGTTTTAAAGTTGCCTTCCTTGGGAAATGTGCCCCTCCTCATGCTTTCCTCGTGGCTAATAGTTGGCATAGGTTGTCTTGAGTAATTGTTGCTATTTTATGCCTCCCTTTAGCTTTTCTTAGCCTTTTCTAGTTTTTTCCTAGTTTTCTAGATTTAGTAATTTCTATATAACCACCTCCCTTTGGGATTAGAGATTTGGTTGTTCATTGTTCATTAATTTAATACATTGATTTTATGGAGCAAATTCTTTCTCTCCTCTCTTGAATATCAACAAATTACTTGTGTTTAGTTTAACTGGAATTCTAGATCTATGAGAGTTTCTGCAGGAATTCTACATTATGCACATGGAGCCATTCACCCATGATGCATACAAAGAGGCATATTCAGAAGATGAGGACTTCAAGGAGGTGTATCAACAATCACAGAGTCAAAGTCATGTGCACGATGGTGACAACACCGTCGACTACCATCTCTAGGATGGGTTACTCTACAGGTTGGATAAGCTAGGTGTTCCTAAAGGTGAGCGTTTGCAGCTGATTAGAGAGGCTCACACCTCTAAGGTTGCAGGGCACTTTGGTGTAGGGAAGACTGTGGCTAACTTGCAGAGGTATGTGTATTGGCCCAAGATGCAAGAACAAGTAGCTAGGTTCATAAGAGGATGCATGCTTTGTTATACCAGCAAGCCTAGCAACATGAAATAGGGTCTGTATCATCCCTTACCTGTACCTACTCATCCTTGCGAAAGCATTTCCTTGGACTTTGTGGGAGGTTCACTGACAACCAGGAAGGGACATGACTACCTGTTTGTGGTAGTTGATAGGTTCAACAAGATGTGTGTTCTGATGCCATGTAAAAAGACCATCAACAGACAAGAAGCAAAAAACTTATTCTTTGGATAGGTTCGGGTACACTTTGAGATACCAAGGAGCATCATTTCAGACAGGGAGACAAGATTTCTTAGTGCATTCCGAACTACATTGTGGGAGAAGATGGACACGAAGTTGAAGAGATCTACAACATTCCATCCACAAACAGATGGGCAGACAGAAGTAGTCAACAGGACTTTGGTGCAACTTTTGAGGGGATACAACCAGAACTATCTGAAGAATTGGGATGAAAATATGGTAGATATACAACATTCTTATAACATAGCGGTCCACACTTCTACAAGAAAGTCTCCATTTGAAAATTGTTTTGGATATTTTCCACCTTCACCTTTGGATATTGCATATAGGCAACAAGGAGTGAAGGAAGACATTACAGAAGATGATTTGAGGGCTAGAATTTTTATAGAGAAGATCAGGCAGATCCATTTATAGGTACAGGAAACACTTCAAAATTCACAGGTGAAGTATAAGGTCAGGCATGACTAGCATAGAATAGAGAAATCATTCAAGGTGGGAGATAGAGTATGGCTACAGTTGAACAAGGAGAGGCTGCAAGGACTTGGTAAGAAAATCAAGGCTCTAAGGTATGGTCCCTTTGAGATACCGAAAAAGGTGGGTGATAATGCCTATCAACTCAGTTTACCACCATATATATGCGCATTTACTCAGTTGTAAATGTAGAGAATTTGAAACTCTATGAGCCTTCCATGCTAGATCAGGAAGAAAAACATGTCCTACCTTCTGTGGAGGATTTGGCACCAGACGCTGAGGCAGAGTTGACAAAAGATACAATTTTGTAGAAGAGGTTTAGAACTACAAGACAAGGGACAACTTCCAGGCAAATCTAAATGGTACACCAGAGAGAAGGTGGAGGAAAAATTTCCTCACCTCATTCAGTAAACACTTTTGGGGACCAAAATCCTCCCAAAATGAGGAGGTTTGATCCGAATTGGATCATTATATTGTTTTTCATCCATCTCAATGCATTTGGAGTGGAAAAAGTGGAGGAATCAGCTCACGAGACCATTTTTACCGGCAAGACCCAGTTTGGCAAAATGGGGTCCGAAACCCTCTGGGAGCGTTTTGAGGCATCAAATGACGTTTTTTGGGGGTACAAATTTGTTTCGTATGTGGCACACCTTTTTATGCTATTCTACACACGTAGAGCTTTCCAACGATGCAAGAATCACATCAATCGAAGTCTGTATGCAAACGTTATGCCACTCAGAAGTTGACCTTCCTGTTTTTACACCTATAGTTTGGGGTGATGCTGCGTCAGCCCCCATTATTCATGGAAAAGGGGTTAACCACGTGTTTGTGATGTAAAAGACTCTAGAAGAGTCTATTTTGTAACTCTAGTTAAGAGTTGATGTAGTCAAACTTAACCACTAGTAGGCTATCAGGTTGTGTTATAACCAGGCCACTAGGAGGAAGAGGCATTCCATTCTTTTGAGAGAATTTTGTTCCATAGTTGAGGAAAGATAGCCAGGAGAGAAAGGAGGCAGAGCACACAGAGAGGATCTATGCATATTTGCAGCCCACATGCCACAAACATTACTTCTTTGTATCTGCAGCCATATTTCCAAACAAAGAAAGAGAGCGAAGTAACCTCACCTTCCAGTTGGGTTTTCTCCCGAAAAGGGTTTCTCAGAGAGCATATCTTGAGTATTATATGTGTGTGTGTGTGTGTTTATTTTGTCGTTCTCTTCTTTTTTACTTGATTTAATTTTACATGCATGCACTAATTACAGTTAATTTTACAGATCTAGAAATTAAATAAAACTGTAATAGTGTAGAATCTCAGATTTTTAATATAATATTATTAGATATGTTGTGACGAACTGTCTAGTGGAATATCCACGACAGTTTACAGATCAGGGCTCAAGGAAATAAATTATAGGATCCCCAACCGCATAATGAATTAAATGTAATGGATGATTATAGGGCTGGAAAGGGGACCTCATGCTGTTGTATGGGTGGTTCAACTTTCTCGTCTCCACTTCATTGTTCATCATACAGAGAGAGATCTCTCATTTGGACATCTTATTTGAACAACTCTGGCCATGACAATTCTGCCTTGGTGCTGATGACATATCTTACAGAACAATGGTCAAGAGCACCTTTTCTTTGGGTCAAATAGTTCTAAGACCACTGGATTGTGTGGGCCTACAAACCTTCCTGCATCCCACATATAAATTTACATTAGAATTTGATGTAGTGTCTAGTCAGTGGGACATGCAACCAACAAAGCCAATGACCAAAATTGCCTTTGAGGGCTTCCCATTGTGATTCACTGCATCTGTATAGATAGGGAAGCATCTGGAAGATCTTCTTCCTAAGCACTTTGTACTAACATATCTCTGTGGGCATCTTTGCATACAAAGTTTGGGAGAAAGTTACAAAGGCACCATGTTCACTTAACCCCTAATTTAGAAACTTAGGAAACTTCTTTATCCAAAGCAAAGGGAGAATTACTTATGAATTTGAAGAAATCTAAGTCCTTTTCAACACAGTTTTAAACTGTTTTTAGGGGTGGTTGTTTGACATCTAAGGTTCTGTTGGATGGATGGTTGTGCTTAACATGTAAAAATGTCCAAAAGGTGTCATATCACATCATCCTTTCCAACTTTGGGCAATCCTAACCACTGATAAGTTGATCGAATATGTTCACTGTTATGCATGAGGCTTTGCACAATTTCATACAACTGAAAGTACAATTTGTTCAAATTCTCATTGGACATTGGTTGTCTTGCATTTCTGAGTCACCAGACAAGTAAGCATATTGGCTAATTGGGATACCATGCTATTTACAAATGTTATTGGAATAATGTGTAATAATTGCAAACGATGAATTAAAATACTATCTATGGTTGCAATGTATAATGTGAGGTTTAAATAGTGGACAGAGACTAGATTTAAATTCATTTATGGTGGAAAGGTGCAACAGGTCTTTGGTGGAATAGAGTGCTAAGAAGAACAAGATTTTTTAGAATGCATTGGCCATCTACGAAAAAGACTCTCCTGATGGATGGCTTCCATAGTGGGAAGGAAGAACCCAGATGAAGTCAAGAGACATTATGAGATTATGGTAAAGGATTTAAATTGCATTGAGGATGGCAAGATGCCAATCCCCAACCATATGTTCAATGCTAAATTAAAGGGTGAAGTTCCAGTTCATCAGAAATATGGGGGAGAAGATGGGCAGGTTAATGTGTTTGGAGGTAGCAATACTATTGTTTGGACTGATGAGGAATAGAGAGTTTGTTGGATGATCGCAGAAATGGCTATAGGTATTGCTGCCTCAAAATCTACAGCCTTGTGAGAGGCCTCATAGGACAAGGGCTAGACCTTTTTGCAGCGATGAGGGAGATTTCCACTATCACCTCAACAATCTTCCTACCACAAGGGAGGCTTTCCAATGATCACCTAAAGAGTATTCTATGTTATATGGCTCAAGGTGACGTAAATGTAGATTAGGTAAAGATACTCTTCAATGTACAAAGAGACAATTCTTTTTATATAGGAGCAAGGCATTTTATACCTACCACTAAAAGAGGCATGTGTGACCTAGGGTTTCAAGATGTAGATCAACAAAGGAATATCTAGGCATACAAGCACCAAAGAAATGGTTTGGAAATGATGTAATTAGGAGAAAGAAAATCCTCAAATTAAGCCCCAAGACGAAGCCCTAGCTAGGGTTAGGGTTTCTCTAGGGTACAAATTGCTTAGGGAAGATGTTAGCCTTTCTATGGCAAATTTAACAATTTAAAATGCCATATTTTTAGTGAGATGGATCACCAAGGTTAAATTCAATCTTCTTTAGCTCCAAGCTTCGCCTAGAGGATTCCATAATTAAATTCGGCTCTACAAAAGAGCCCTAGTGGCTTTTCTTGAAGGACTTAGGAAATAAAGAGAAACAAAAATATTGGAGTGTAATGAAGTTTTTGACCAACACCAAGGATCCCAATACCTATTCCTACTTGGGTGACGGAGTTTGAAGGTGTAAATTTAAGTGAGTGAATTAATGCTTGGAGTAAGGGGAAAACCTTAATTTTCACTTGAAAAATCCTATATATTCTTTGTGAGGGGAGAAATTAAATATGGGAAGCCCTTTAGGAGGTCCCCTATGGATTTCAAGGAAGATAAATTTAACATGCAACAATCAACCAAGATTTTTCATAAATAATATGCATTTAGACATGGAACAAGGAAAACCCTAGCGTTAGTTAATCAAAATAAAAACAATAAATATTTGCAATTAAACTTACAATTCTTCCATGAAATATCCTTCTTTCAATCCCAAAAAGACATCTCCAAGACAAAATTCAATCTCCAATAGCAATAGCTCCAAAAATATTACATATCAACAAGTTGTGAACTTGTGAGTTACACAAGGTTAAGTCGAGCTCTCTAAGGAGGTCAAAATCCATGAGTGATGATGAAAAATAAGAATGGAGTGATCCTCTACTTATGTGAGGTCAATCACTGTCATTAACTAGCCTAAAATTCCTATGGCAAGTTTAATTTTCAATGTATATGAAGAAAATGGGCTAGACGCCAATGCATTAGCTCAATACAATAAAATAAGCCACTAAAATCCCACATGTGTGGGCCAAAATTCCTCTCTAGCATGACATCATACCCTTTTAGGGCTAATAAAGCTCCAAAAATGCATGGAATGGGCAAGATGCATCTCCAATCAAATGATTGAGGGGAAACGCTCAAGTCATGCCTCAAAATGTCCCCATACTTTAAAATCCAACTCTTGGTGCCATGTGTCATCTCCAAGGGGGTTGTCAAGACAACATGGTGCAATCTCTCTTAAGTGTTCGAGCTGCAACCCCTCCCTAGTCATCCTGGGGATGACCATTATCATCTGGACTCCATACCAGGACATGCCCATCAAACAATGTCAAGGCCAACTTGGGGGCATGTTGGGTCCACTAGGTACATCATCTAGAATCTTGAACACTATGTAAAGTGAGTTCAACATTTCAGCCTCTAGGGGTGCTTGAAAGTGTTAATCAACTACAAGAATCATTAAAGTGCCCAATGCTTTGCTATGGAGGTGCAACACTGCATCTACATGGTCATCATTGCTCTCTAGAAGTGTGTTGCGGCCTAGGCATCATGTGGAGTGCAAGTGTGGAATGTGTGCCCTCAAGGCCTCTGCTTATTTGTGAAGGGCCACCTGGTAAGTGAAAATAACCATGCATTAGAGACAATGGCCATAGATGCATTATAGTGGACCATACTTAATTGTTAAGGGCATAGTAAGACTTCAATCTAGGATCACCTTCAAATATCTAACTAGACCAAGTCTCATAAAAATGTTCCCTACCTTTCTAAGGTTGGATAGATGGTAAACCCTATTAGGTGCTTCTATCCACTAAGGCGAAGTGACATATCCAAGGTCAACCCTTCAATTCATAGGCATTAATTATAGTGGTGGCAATAGAAAAGAAATGCTTCATGGCTAGGTGCCATGGCCTTGGCACCAGATGATGGAGGCCCATCACCCTGAGTGTATAGATATATGGAGGGAACAATCGTGGCGGCATGAGTCACCCCTTTCCTTGATCTTCTTTTTCCACCCCTCTAGTGTACCTTTCACTTCTTTTGATAATGTTTTGTTATAGAGCATATTTTAGGTGTCCAAGTTTGCTTTTAATGATGTAGCATTTATTTACCCCTTAAGGATGAGTTGTTTTTTCACTCAATAGGGATGGGACGTGCAAGGGTTCTTTTATTATTTTATGGAGCATCTAGTGCTTAGGAATTGGGCGATGGCTCATGCTAAGATTTTTCCCATGTGCTAATAATTGTCTCAACCATATTTTGCATTTTATCTTTTCTTTTTCTTTTGTTGTAGGCATCTTATGCTTTTATTTTTCTTTTAGCTGCATCAACCTTCAGGGCAAAGTTTTATAGCCCTGATTCAAGGATGTGGGTATGAGGGTGCCAAATCCTGGTGAACCAATGATAACATACCCAAAGGATGGATGTGAAATCAAGGGAATGGAAAAAAGTGGTATGCATGGAATGATTATGGACACACTACTTCAGTCTAAGTTTCCCAAGTAGTGCCCCTCCTATGACCCAAAGGCCTTAGAGGAGGTCCCATTTAACTAGGGCCAAAAACTAAACCCCCTGGTAAGGTAAGAGAAGAAGTTTACAATCAAAATTGGTCAATTATCTAGCTCACCCCTTTATCCACATTAGAATGCCCAAATCATCAAATACAAGCACTTGATTGGAAAATGGTTAAAGTACCTATCGGTTGGTAACCCACATTCCTTTGAGAGGAATGTTGTATGGTGAGAGGTGTATGACCTGTGAAAATGGCAAAGAAATGTGGCATATCGTCATATTTGAGCAATGTATAGGGTTGTTGGCTGGCTGGCTATCCAAGGTAGGAAAGAAAATTTCTCCTATTGGGCTACCTACTTTTGGTGGATAACATGTTCCATAAGGGTTGGGCAGTTATGCTTCGAGGGTTTATATTCCCCAATCTATTATTGGTGTGTGGAGTATTGGTGATTTTTTTGTCTCACCTTTTATCTAGTAGTGTTTCCTCTTCTTTGTATTGTATCATCTCTTGCAGTTGAGAAAGTAACTTGCCAAACACACCATTACTTAAATAAAAAAAGAAAGGAGTTGAGGTTATAGTGAAAAGGAGAGTTGATACAAGGAATTCTGAAGACTCTGCAACACTTTCACAACTGAATGATCCAATTCCGATATCTCCAGATTTGGATAATGTAAACATAAGTTGACTTTCAATATTGTCTTCTAAGAATTGTGCAAAGGCATATAGTGTAGCAGCTGGATGAGGAAGGCACTCTTAGGATATTTTGTTTTTAGTAATTTTATGTAGTCACTTGAAGCAAATTGCTAGTTTGTGCATATGGTGCAAAGGGTGTTCTTTCTCGTCTTGAATTTGTCTGGTCAATACTATTCCTGTTGGCCTTAGCAGTTTGGAAGACCAAAGTTTTGAATTATATCAACAATGCTTGAACCATCTAAAATGGCACAAATGACTAATCTCCAAAGTCCTATTAGTTGACCCAAATCACTATCTCAGTTATTTATTTCTACCAAAGTTTACTTAAAGAAGACTACAAATGGTTATGCTATTTACCAAGGTTGAATTTCTTACTTGGGGACAGATATGTGGACAACTAGTCTTGTCTATTGAAAATAACGAATATACTCTGTAGCACAAGGATTATCATGCAAGAAAATATTAATGTCGCCAACTTCTTATCCACCCATTGTTGAACTTGTCCATTGTAAGTCAAGTGTCTGCTCATTGACATACCCACTTCCATAGCTGATAGGAAGGAGAATATAAGTAGGTTACCTGTAGGCTTTAAATAATACATTTCTAATATAAGATATCACATTTAGATGTGTAACCTTTCCATTTGAACAATGTTATCATTTGAGGTTGTTGAGCAATGAAACCACCTATGGTTTAGGGTGTGAATGACCTTTTCAATCCATCTAAGACATGCAAAAGTACATCAAGAATAATTTATAGTGATAACCCATATTCCCTTATGAATATGAATAATGGTGGAAACACTGACATGGATATTTATTCATTAAGAAAATATACTGCTGATGAAAATCAGATAATGTTGATGAGTTTAGCATTGTGTGAAAGACGCTCTTTTAACCATACAATAGTTGCTTGTGATGACATGGTTACGGAATCTGGGACATGTATTTCACTATGGTCACCAGAGAATGCCAGGCAAGTTTTGAAGGAATTACCTATTGATGAGGGGATAATTCCAAAAGACAAACTTCCAATACCTTTTGGTTCTTGTCTGGCAGATGTATTATCAAAAGTTTAAAACTTCAATGACAATTAAAGTCCATTTTAACAAGTCTTAATCTAGAAGTTATAGGTGACTGAGTCCTAAAAGACAACGATCATTTTGTTTTGATTGGTTGGATCAAATCAAAGAATATGACAAACGTTTGTTGGAGGATTCATTTGAGTTACATTCATCAGAGGTAGAAGGAAAACATCTCTTCAACTCTTGTTTGTGATCAAAATGCCAAAGAACATGAAATTGATTCCATCTCACTTCTCAGAGAAGGGCATTGGTGAAGATTTGTTTTTGAATAAAATAGGTAGTATCATGGAAAATTATAGTAGAGGATGTTTGAGAGAAACAACAATTTTGTTATTCATTGTGTTTGTAAAAAAGAAAACATCTTGGAAGTTTCAGCGAAGGATTGTGAAAGAAACAATGAACTTGACATAAACATCTCTAGCTCCTCTTCTAATTGTTTGTATGTAATAAATGAGATACTTCTTATGTTATTTGTGCAAGTGAAATGTTGAAATACCTTCTCATGGAAATTATATAATTGAAAGCTCTGATTTGAAAGGTCGAACTAGCAAAGTTAAAGTTTACTTTCTTAACAGTTGGATGTCAGACACAAATGAAAATAACACACTTCTATATGAAATTATCTTATCTTCCAAGGCCATTTCACACCTATTGGATTGAAGCATGAGAAAATGAAAATGTTGATGGTGCAACTGTTTGTGATAGTCAACCTTGTTAGAAGGAATAAGGACAAGGAAATGCGTGTCAAAACATTGATGGAGGAATCATGTGAATTCCCATGAGGCATCAATTGATTAGGTAATATTACATATGTCAATGAAAACCATACAAGCATGAATTGATCATGCCAATATAACACATGAGCTGAAAGGAATCAGAGACTAATTCCATTAGTGATGCTCAATACCTTAACTGTTATGGGATGATTGAGTTGGATATGAAGTATTTATCAGAGTGTGATTGTGTATGCAGAAGTTTTGCATAAAAAAAAGATTTCATTGTGTGCTGCTTGTTTGTGCTAATAATGCAGATATAGTGAATGATATTTCATTTCATTGAATATATTGACCATTGAAAGTGATTGAATTAATTAATATGTTATAATTCTAATATCATGTTGTGTGCTGCTAAGATGAATGATACAAGGAAACATGTATGAGTTTCTGAAATGGGAATGTGAGCCTTAAAAAATTTGGAAATGTGATCCTTAGAGTATATATATATATATATATATATATATCACATTTTATTGAAACTTTGAAAAAAAGAATTGAAAATTTAAATGATAGACATAAATGACAACAAATGTTCCATGTTGCACTTAAATATATAAAACAAATTAAATGAGGAAGAAATATATGGAAGAAACTGAATGGGAAACTAAATCAAGCACACAACATAACACAATAAATTTATGTGGTAAAACCTTGATAGTGTTTCAAGGAAACCTCCATGGGGAAAGGGATTGGAAATCTTATTGATCAAGATGATTCTCTTCATTATAAGCCTCTCGGGCAAGCCCAATTAATATGGGCTACCTCGTTACATAACTTCTTCCCGTTATAAAACTGAATAAATGATAAAAAAACTAAATTTACCCACAATTACATTATTGTTGTCATTCTTTATACAATCTCTACCTTGATAACACTTTTTCTAATCCTTTGCCCATGCCCATTCATCATCTCTTCTACAAGCCAAGAGAAGCTAAACACCATCACAACTTCTCTATTGTTACTGGCTTCATGAATATGTCTGCACAATTCTCCTGTGTATGGACCTTCTTGAGAGCTACTTTGTTGCTATCGATCACATGTCTCACAAAATGATACTTTACATCAATGTGCTTGGTCTTGCTGTGATAAGGTGGATTTGTAGCCAAATGAAAAGCACTTTGACTGTCATAGAACACATTCACTTTCTCCTACGTCCTTCCAATCTCATCAAGTAGACCTTTTAACTTGATTGCTTCTTTAATGGCATCTAAAGCAGTTATATACTCTGCTTCGGTAGTGGACGAATCAACTAGTTGTTGAAGCTTTGACATCCAACAAATTGCTTCACCTGCAAGAGTAAATATATAACCTGTAGTAGATCTCCTTTTGTCCAAATCACCTGCATAATCTAATCCGAACTTAAACAAGAACGCAACAAATTACAGATATAACCATAAATACAGAGATGTAGTAGAAATAACACTTCATTTCATTAATATCAAATACTGAATTATGTTTACAAACAGAATGGAAACAAGACTAGCTTAGGCGATGGTAACTTATCTATGAGAAGAGATGTGGTGGCTACATGCCTCTGAATTGTGTTCTAATGAGGCTCAGAGGCCTATTTATTATTGAGAAACAATGGAAACCCCTAAACATCAAAAAACCTGACCCTAGGAGATGAAGCGCCAAAACTATGGGCCCCATTTGGGTAAATTGATACATCAACTTCCTGTGCTCATAACTTTGGAATACAATCTTCGTTTGATGTGCACAATACCTCGTTCGAAATACATACCTAAGGACTACAACTTTCAAGTGGCCAACATAGGTTTACAATCCATGTTGTCCCTGATTTTCCCAAAAAAAATGTCATTTAATGCCTCAAAACGGCTCCGGAAGTCCAGGACCCAAAAAACTGCCAAAAATAGTAAACTGTGCTACAACTAAGGAAACTGAAAAACTAAAAGAGACAATGGTGAGGGTGTTGAAAATTGGCAACAAGAAATTGCTAAAAATAGAAGTGCTAAAAATAGCAATTTGGGCATCAGTGCTAGATTAGGCAATAGGGAATGAAAAATGGAAGTGCTAAAAATAGAAGTTCTATTTTTAGCAGTTCAAGTTGGATTCCTATTTTTAGATAGTCCCTAGTCTAAAATAGGAAGTAAAATTTGAATTTGGTCTTACCAGCAGTTTGAATATTAATTAATTAATTTTCCATGAGTTAATTAGTTAAGGAAAATCAAACTTGAAGTCTTTGTGAGAACATGCAATAATTTCTCCACTGATTAGGGAATTTGTTCTTGATTTGCCCCACTGATTGAGGAATTAAGGATAAGTTCTATATTGAGAGGATCAATTGACTTAGTTTAATTTAGTCAAGTTCAATTAGATTAATTTAACAAGTTGTTAAATTAATGAGATACAGTTGCAAGCATGTGACAACTGTTATTTTCAGATAACTGAGTATTAACTCATGGATAACTGATGCATGTCAGTTCTGTTAGATACCTAGTTGAGATCAGAGAAGGGACAATATACCATCAGTTGGATGAATATTTTTTCTATGAAGGAAGCTCATCCATGATGAGGATTTATCTCCTTCAGGTTTGTGCAATTAGATCAGAGGTTAGTGAGTGTGTGAAGAGGCCAATTCACACAGGTGGTAGCACTGGACCCCAAGGAAACTGCACAAGGAAATAGGAGGCTTGGAGGGAAGAGGAGAAGGTTTGTGAGAAGCCTTTGGCTGTCTATGAGCAGTAGAGGGATTGTACTGAGAGCTGGATAGCTTCCGAGCTAAGGCTTTGTGTAATCCAAACTATATTTCCACTTGTATGATAATACAGAGATGGGGTTTTAGGTAGGTCCTTTCCTCGGGTAAATTCTTCTGTGTTATGTGTGATTGATTCCTTCTTATCAGTTATATGTGTTCTTATTGATGTTGCTCATGGTTGATTAAGCTTCCGCTAATTTTTTTGTAGAAGTAGATCAAGTGTTTTGCTTTAGTACATTGCATTACCGGGTTGATCTATAGGTGGGAAATTTCTACATGGTATCAGAGTTGACTAATTTGCAGAAAAAATCTAAAATAATTTTACATGGTATCAGAGCAAAGGTGATCAAGGAAGAACAATATACTGAGAGGAGATTTCAAAGTTTTGAGTTTTGGGCTGAGAGTTTGCAGAGTAGATCTAAAAATCTATGTACAAAATTTTTAGAAATAAATAGCAGATTTGGATTCCTTGGGGAAAAATACCAAAAAAAAAATCGGCTGAATCAAAGTTCAGATGAGGGAGATATTGCTAATTTAAAATCAACGTTTTTTCTAGAAAAGTTCGTGATGGCGGGAAAGTGGAAATAGATTGGTGTGCTAGCTAAGAACCTATATGCACTTGAGGTACAAGATGCATGCAAAGCATTGAGGAGCAAGACAAATGTTAGAGCCTTGGTGGTTGAGAGGGAGAGTAAATTACCTCTCAACATGTAGAGCCAGAAGAAGTCTCATACAATTGTGGAGGAGCCACGATTGGTGCAACAGCTTCAGGAGGTTGCGGAGCAACCATAATAGGGGAAGCTGAGTGGAGATTAAGTAGAGACATATACTCATGCAGAGACCTCCAGTAGGGGGAAAATTCGAACCAGGTGGGTAGAGGGATCACATGCAGCCATACCTCCAGGTAGGAGGTGGGGTGATATAAAGTGATCGTCCCAAGGAGGAGGGGCAAGATCCTTGATGTACCCAACCTCTTGGATGAGACCTTGCTACGGGAGACCTGATGTGGAGTAACAAGAACTGACTAATTGGGTAGAGACAGATGCTGATGGAGCGATAGAGAGAGCTACAGTGCAGGGAATCCTAGGATAGTGCAGAGCATGCATGTTGCAACAATGCGAGAGGCACAAGTGTGTTGCATAGTGCAGGGTAGCACAGAGAAGGGTGCAACGGTGCGAGATGCATGGAGATGTTGTAGTAGCACAGAGGTCAGAGAGGGAGCACTTGTCAATAGCGGGTAGAGCTTCAACATCAGAGTATGTTTCTAGCCCACTAGAGTGGTCAGTTGGGAGTTTTTTTGTTCTGAGTGTTGCTGGAGAAACCGCACTTGGTAGATGTGTTGCATGTAGAACATTCCAGAGTTACGGGATTGGGTTCGAGAGGAAGCCTTTCTTGTTGAGAGGGAGTGTTGAAAGTTGGCAACAAGAAATCTCTAAAAATAGAAGTGCTAAAAATAGCAGTTTGGGCATCAATGCTGGATTGGGCAATAGGGAATGAAAATTGGAAGTGCTAAAAATAGAAGTTCAAGTTGGATTCCTATTTTTAGACAGTCCCTAGTCTAAAATAGGAAGTAAAATTCGAATTTGGTCTTACCATCAGTTTTAATATTAATTAATTAATTCTCCATGAGTAAATTAGTTAAGGAAAATCAAACTTGAAGTCTTTGTGAGAACATGCAATAATTTCTCCACTGATTGGGGAATGTGTCCTTGATTTTCCCCATTGATTAAGGAATTAAGGATGAGTTCTATATTGAGAGGATCAATTGACTTAGTTTAACTTAGTCAAGTTCAGTTAGATTAATTTAACAAGTTGTTAAATTAATGAGATACAGTTTGTTAATGCTTGCATGCATGTGACAACTGTTATTTTCAGATAACTGAGTATTCACTCATGGATAACTGATGCATGTCAGTTATGTCAGAGACCCAGTTGAGATCAGAGAAGGGACATTGTACTATCAATTGGATGAATATTTTTCATATAAAGGAAGCTCATCCATATGAGGATTTATCTCCTTCAGGTTTGTGCAGTTAGATTAGAGGTTAGTGAGTGTGTGAAGAGGCGAATTCACACAGGTGGCAGCACTAGACCCCAAGGAAACTGCACAAGGAAATAGGAGGCTTGGAGGGCAGAGGAGAAAGTTTGTGAGAAGCCTTTGATTGTTTATGAGCAGTAGAGGGATTGTACTGAGAGCTGGATAGCTTCCGAGCTAAGGCTTTGTGTAATCCAGACTATATTTCCACTCGTATGATAATACAAAGATGGGGATTTAGGCAGGTCCTTTCATTGGGTAAATTCTTTTGTGTTATGTGTGATTGATTCCTTCTTATCAGTTATATGTGTTCTTATTGATGTTGCTCATGGTTGATTAAGATTCCACTAAATTGTTTGTAGAAGTAGATCAAGTGTTTTGCTTTAGTACATTACATTACCAGGTTGATCTACAGGTGGGAAATTTCCACATGGTATCAGAGTTGACTAATTTGCAGAAAAATTCTACAATAATTTTACATGGTATCAGAGAAAAGGTGATTAAGGAAGAACAATATACTAAGAGGAGATTTCAAAGTTTTGAGTTTTGGGCCGAGAGTTTGCAGAGTAGATCTGAAAATTTTGTAAAAAATTTTCAGAAATAAATAGCAGATTTGGATTCCTTGTGGAAAAATACCCCCCAAAAAAAATTGGCTGAATCAGAGTTTGGATGAGGGAGATATTACTGATTTAAAATTAGTTTTTTTTTTTTTTTTTTCTAAAAAATCTTGTGACGGCGGGAAAGTGGAAATAGATTGGTGTGCTAGCTAAGAACCTGTATGCACTTGAGGTACAAGATGCATGCAAAGCTTTGAGGAGCAAGACAAATGTTAGATACTTGGTGGTTGAGAGAGAGAGTAAATTACCTCTCAACATGCAGAGCCAGAAGAAGTCTCAGACAATTGTGGAGGAGCCACGATTGGTGCAGCAGCTTCATGAGGTTGTGAAGCAGCCATAACAGGGGAAGCTAAGTGGAGATCGAGTAGAGACATCTGCTCATGTAGAGACCTCCAGTAGGGGGAAAATTTAAGCCAGGTGGGCAGAGGGATCACATGCAGCCATTCCTCCAGGTAGGAGGTGGGGCGATATAGAGTGATCGTCCCAAGGAGGAGGGGCAGGATCCTTGAGGTACCCAACTTCTTGGATGAGACCTTGCTACGGGAGCCTTGATGTAGAGTAGCAGGAACTGACTGATTGGGTAGAGACAGATGTGGATGGAGCGGCAGAGAGAGCTACAGTGCAGGGAATCCCAGGACAACACAGAGCATGCAGGCTGCAGCAATGCGAGAGGCACAAGTGTGTTGCATAGTGCAGGGTAGCACAGAGAATGGTGAAATGGTGTGAGATGCATGGAGATGTTGCAGTAGTTCAGAGATCAGAGAGGGATCTCTTGTCAGTAACGGGTAGAGCTTCAGCATCAGAGTATGTTTCTAGCCCAACAGAGTGGTCAGTTGGGATTCTTTTTTTGTTCTGAGTGTTACAGGAGCAATTGCACTTGGTAGATGTGTTGCATGAAGAACATTCCAGAGTTACGTGATCGGGTTCGAGAGGAAGCCTTTCTTGTTGAGAGGGAGTGTTGAAAATTGGCAACAAGAAATTGCTAAAAATAACAGTTGGGGCATCAATGCTGGATTGGGCAATAGGGAATGAAAAATGGAAGTGCTAAAAACATAAGTTCTATTTTTAGTAGTTCAAGTTGGATTCCTATTTTTAGACAGTCCCTAGTCTAAAATAGGAAGTAAAATTCGAATTTGGTCTTACCAGCAGTTTGAATATTAATTAATTAATTCTCCATGAGTTAATTAGTTAAGGAAAATCAAACTTGAAGTCTTTGTGAGAATATGCAATAATTTCTCCATTGATTGGGGAATGTGTCCTTGATTTGCCCCACTGATTGGGAAATTAAGGATGAGTTCTATATTGAGAGGATTAGTTGACTTAGTTTAACTTAGTCAAGTTCATTTAGATTAATTTAACAAGTTGTTAAATTAATGAGATACAGTTTGTTAATGCTTGCATGCATGTGACAACTGTTATTTTCAGATAACTGAGTATTCACTCATGGATAACTGATGCATGTCAGTTCTGTCATAGACCCAGTTGAGGTAAGAGAAGTGATAGTGTACTATCAGTTGGATGAATATTTTTCCTATAAAGCAAGCTCATCCATGATGAGGATTTATCTCCTTCAGGTTTGTGCAGTTAGATCAGACAATAGTGAATGATTGAAGAGTCCAATTCACACAGGTGGCAACACTAGACCCCAAGGAAACTGCACAAGGAAATAGGAGGCTTGGAGGGCATAGGAGAACATTTGTGAGAAGCCTTTGACTGTCTATGAGTAGCAGAGGGATTGTACTGAGAGCTGGATAGCTTCCGAGCTAAGGCTTTGTGTAATCCGGACTATATTTCCACTTGTATGATAATACATAGATGGGGTTTTAAGCAGGTCCTTTCCCTGGGTAAATTCTTCTGTGTTATGTGTGATGGATTCCTTCTTATCAGTTATATATGTTCTTGTTGATGTTGCTCATGGTTGATTAAGCTTCCGCTAAATTGTTTGTAGAAGTAGATCATGTGTTTTTCTTTAGTACATTGCATTACCAGGTTGATCTACAGGTGGGAAATTTCTACATGGTATCAGAGTTGACTGATTTGTAGAAAAATTCTACAATAATTTTATAGGGTCCAAGTGGAATAGTCGGGTGACCACCAACCTCCACTTGGATTAGTCCTCCCCACTCAGGAAGCAATGGTCCCCATTGCGTTGAGTGCTTCCATGAGGTGGGGAAACTTCTACTGAAGTTGGTCCCTGGTGAGTCACTTGCCTTGGTGTAGGAGTTGGCTAACTTTGACAACCCACTATAGTTGGATCTTCTGCTGGCGAGTGTTCTTGACCTGTGTGTCCATAAATTGATCAGTTGTGGCATGCTCCATGTAGTTTGGGTTTAACTTTGTTGGTGTGAGATGTTCTGCAATGTTTAATGTGTTCAGTAATGGTGGGAAGTATGGTCGAGGCTAGTCCACATTGAACACTCGGTGAAGACCAAGGAATATGAGAATGCTGAGCTCAAAAACATTGTGTCCCACAACCGTGGTAATGGTGTAAGGACCATATCAGAGTGTTCTAGGCTTCTGATGGGCTCCAGTAAGGCGTTCTTTTTGCAAATGCAACCAAAATTTGTCGCCCACCTGAAACTTGTGTGGCACCCGATGTTGATCACGTCGCTACTTGTACTTGGAATTTGACTTCTCCAAGATGTCGCGAACCTTCTGGCAGATGTGTTCAATAAATTTGGCTGCTTTATCAGCCTCAGATAATACGTGTGGATTTTGTCTGTGTAGTCGCATGAGGCATGGCAACATCAATCAGACACAATGGTTGAAATCCTAGACCCACTTGAAAGGGAATGTGACTAGTCAAGTTATGGAGAGCTCTATTATAACTATGTTGCACATAGGGAAGACTGTCATCCCAGGTTCGTGAATGCTTGGAGTTGTACATGCGAAGTATGTGCACTATCATCCTATTGACTACCTCCGTCTGGCCATTAGTTTGGGGATGGAAGGCAGTCAACTTGGTGAGCTTGGTGTCCAATATTGTCCAGAGGATTGACCAGAATGTGCTAAGGAACCTTCTATCTCAATCTAATATAATGATCTACAGGATCCCAAAATGTACCCATACTCGTTTAAAGAAGAGTTTGGCAGTTTCCTCTGTTGTGATACTCTTCTTGCACGTCGTTGATATACCCATCTTAGAAAATATGTCCACGACCACAAATACATAGTCATTACCATGCTTGGTAAAAGGGATGGCAGACATATAGTCCATGGAGATGGATTCCCACGATCGGATGGGAGTAGGTAGAGGAATGTATAGGCCTTGCTTCTTGATGGTTGGCTTGGTGATGACGTAGGCAGTGAAGGATCTGAGATATTTCCCAACATCCAGTCGAAGTTTGGGCCAATAAAAGTACTTTTGTAGTACAACCACAATTTTCTCCACACCAAAGTGTCTTGCGACACGACTATAGTGCTCCTCCCAAATCAGCGTGTCATGCTCGCTTGAAGGAACACAAAGGTGGCTCAGGTAGCATAATAATGCCTCTTGGAGGTGGAAATCAGGAGCTTTCTTTCCATCTACTAGCATCTGGTATGTGGAGGCAAACTCTGGATCATTTTTGTATAGTTGCGACCATCTAAAGGTATCATGGCCATAAGAGTTGAACAGTAGTTAGTGCTACAACTGGGGTCGGATGAGGCAATCTGCAACATTATTGGTGCTACCCTTTTTGTATTTAATGTTCAAGTAGAATTGTTGTAGATATGTATACCACTTATGATAGCGTTTGTTCTGCAACTTCCCTTGTGTCTGTATAAATTGAAGAGGTTGGTGATCGGTGTGGATGACCATCTCCTTCCCTAGAATGTAATGCTTCCATTGTCGGCAAGCCTGCATAATGGAATACATCTCTTTATCATAGGTGGGGTGCTTCTAAATTGTATCAGAAAGTGTCTCACTATGATAGGCCATTGGATGCCCATGCTAGGTGAAGACTACATCAATAGCATAGTCGAGGCATCTGTCTCAATTTCAAATGGTTGTTGAAGGTCTAGCAGTGTGAGTACCAGTGCAGAGAAGAGTTGGTGCTTCAACTCAACGAATGCCTTCTGTTAGGACTTGGACCATGAAATCTTTGCTTTCGCACTACCCTTAGTAATTTGACTCAAAGGCCAAGTGATATGGGAGAATCCCAACACGAACCTCCAATAAAAATTTGCAAGTCCCAAAAATTTGCGAAGCTCTGTTAGAGTGGTCGGGCTTGGCCAATCCTAAATGACTTGGATCTTAGTCAGATCCACATTCATGCCATGCATGCCAAATATTGGACCTGGCTCATGCCAAAGGTGCATTTCTCTAAGTTGGCACACAATTTGTGCTGCTGAAGGGTTTGAAGGACCTGCCGAATGTGTTGTAAGTGTTCTTCCCAACTCTTGCTGAAGAAGAGGATGTCTTCTAGATAAACAACCACGAATGAGTTGGTGAAGGGCTGCAAGATGTCATTCATTAGCCTCATAAAATTAGTAGGGGCATTTGTCAACCCGAAGGGCAGAATCAACCATTCAAAAAGTCCTTCCTTGGATTTGAAGGCGATCTTCTTCCATACATTTGTGGGATCTATTGGAACCTGGTGATAGCCAGACTTCAGATCAATCTTGTTGAAATACTTGGCTCCCTTGAGTTGGTCCAAAAGGTCATCAATCCATGGGATTGGATACCTGTTCCTAATAGTGATTTTTGTTTAGTGCCTGATAGTCAATGTAGAGCCTCTAGGTCCCATCCTTCTTCTATAAAAATACAATCGGGCTCTCATAAGGTGAGGAAATTGGTCAGATGTGCCCTTTTTGTAGCAACTTCTAGATTTTCTACTTGATCTCTTCATTTTCCAGAATGGAGCAATGATATATCGACCTTTGGGTAGAGGTGCTCCAGGAGTCAGATCGATCGAATGCTTGAACTGACAGTGCAAGGGAGAAGATGTCCTTGTATTCTTCCATGACCGTATCCACCTGCTTTTGCTTCATGGAGGAACCCTTCTTGGGGGCCATGGATGTGGCTATGATATTCCCCTTACTTTGAGAGCGAATTAGAAAGAAAAAAAATTTCCTAGTCTGGGAGATGATCTTACTGCATTGCTTAGCAGAGATCAAAGAGATAGTGGTAGGTGGGGCTACCTGCGATATCCTGTATGACTTACTACCCAAAGAAATAATAACAAAGTGGGGTTTAGAATCATATACAACATACCGCTTCCACAAGTATGGTTGTCCTAATAATACATCACAAACTTCAAGAGGAGCAACATCACAAAGTACCTCATCCATGAACGACTTGATGCTGTAGGAAAGGCGACATTGTTGGCTGACGCAGATATCTCGTCCTTGGTGAAGCTACCCGATGGTGTACGGCCATGAATGTGTTGTAGTCAGTAGGTGCAACCACTTCACAACCTCTACTAAAATGAGGTTCTTTTGGCTCCCGCTATCGACAATGAACTGCAACGGAGAACCCTTCATCCACATCTGTGAGTGGAATAGGCATTCCCCCTCCTCTGGACCTTCAAGCTTAATCATTTGGATCTTGGTGTGGTGATAGTGGCACTAGGCTCCACGTCAATGATCTAATTCCCTTTTTCATTCTCCTTGTCGGGTTCTGACTTAGAGTCGAAACATGCATCTGACTCGGAAGCCTTCAGCTCGACCACCAGTGACTGCTTGGCCCAACATTGACTTATGTTGTGAGTGGATCTCTTATGGAACTCACACCACTTTTGCATGTCCTTATTTTCTTTGTGGTGTTGTTCTTTGCTTGTGTCTTCGGCGGGTTATCTTGGGTCACCTCGCCTTAGGGGCAACTTTCCCTTACTTCGGATTCACAGATCCAAAGTCTCGCTTTTTCTGTTTAAACTTATGCTCAATCTTGACAGCGTATCGGTATGTCATGACGAGCGAGGAGATGTCTAAGAACTCCATCTCATCTTGGATTTTTACCTGTATAGGCAGTCGTGGTACTTGAGTACCAAATGTTTCTCAGAATCCTTGATACCTAACTTTGTGCGAAGGGTATGGAAAACATTGGTAAACTCCGACACGTCTTGGTCCCTTCCCTGCCATGGTTTACTTTATGTAATTTATCCTCATAGGTCCCAACAAGGTAGTACTACTCCTTGATGGTGTCCCAGAACAAATTTTAAGTGGGTGAGACCGAAAATAATGAGGGTGTACTTTTGTCCTTCTCATAGTAGGTTTCCCACTAGTGCTTGACGTAGGGGGTGGCTTTGAGAAGCGCAAAAGTAACCTTTTCCCGGTTGGAAAAACCATGAACATAAAATATCCATTTAGCAGATTTAACCATTTATCTACGACATTTGCATATATCTGACCCTCAAATATGGGGATGTCAAATTTAACTTGTACCTTAAAGGGTGTGGTGCTTCTAAAGTAGTTGCTAGAAGGAGATGAGTTACCCTTGGGTAGCCGTTGAAGGATTTGGGAAAAGTTGTCTATCATCGCATTCCTCTATCACTCGAGGGATTATTCAAAGAAAGATTTTGAAAGGATCTCCTGCCCCCTCGTCTTTCTTCTCTTCCACCATGGGAGGCCATCGGGATTTGCGAGGCTGGTCTTGCAAAGGTTCGACTAGTTTGAGCCCTGATCCTTATATCCCGACCTCGTTGGGGACATGCAAAGAAAAATAGAGAAGGACCAGACCACTCTGATACCATTGATATGAACTTAAATAAGAATGCAACAAATTACATATATAACCATAAATACGGAGATGAAACATAAATAATACTTCATTTCATTAATATCAAATATGAAATATGCTTACAAATAGAATGGAAACAAGACTAGCTCGGAAGATGGTGGCTTACCTCTAAGAAGAGATGTGGTGACTACATGCCTTTGAACTGTGTTCCAATGAGGCTCGAAGGCCTATTTATTATTGAGAAACAATGGAAAACCATAAACATCCAAAAACCTAACCCTAGGAGATGAAGCGCCAAAACTATAGGCCCCGTTTGGGTGAATTGGTATGTCAACTTCCTAGGGTTGTAACTTTGGCATATGATCTCCGTTTGACGCACATAATACCTCATTAGAGAGAGAGAGGGATACACAAATATGCATGGGGGCGAGAGGGGGAGAGGGCGAAGGAGATAGTGATAGGGTTGGAGAGAGAGAGAGAGAGGAGAGAGAAAAAGGATGAAACACGCGTCTGACTCGAAAGCCTTCAGCTCGGCCACCAGTGACTGCTTGGCCTGACACTCACATTTGCTGTGAGTGGATCTCTTATGGAACTCACACCACTTTCCCATGTCCTTCTTTATCTTCGTGGAGTTGTTCTTTTCTTGCGGCTTCGACGGGTTATCCTGGGTCGCCCCGCCTTGGGGGAAACTTTCCCTTGCTTCAGATTCGCAGATCCAAAGTCTTGCTTTTTCTGTTTAAACTTTTGCTCAATCTTGACAGTGTATCGGTATGTCATGCCAAGCGAGGAGATGTCCAGGAACTCCATCTCATCCTAGATTTACCTGTATAGGCAGCCACGGTACTTGCGTACAAATGTTTACCAGAATCCTTGATAACCAACTTTGTGCGAAGGGTATGAAAAACATTGGTAAACTCCGACACGTCTTGGTCCCTTCCCTGCCGCAACGTGGTTTACTTTATGCAATTTATCCTCATAGCTTCGACAAGATAGTACTACTCCTTGATGGCATCTTGGAACGAATTTCGAGTGAGTGCGGCCGAAAATAGTGAGGGTGTAATTTTGTCCTTCTTCTCATAGTAGGTTTCCCACCAGTCCTTGACGTAGGGGGTGATTTTGAGAAGCACAAAAGTAATCTTTTCCTAGTTGGAAAAATCATGAACAAAAAAAATATCCTTCTAGCATATTTAACCATTTATCTACAATGTTTGCATCTATTTGATCCTCAAATATGGGGATGCCAAAGTTAACTTGTACCTTAAAGGGTGTGGTGCTTCTAGAGTAGCTACTGGAAGGAGATGCGTTGCCCTTGGGTAGCTGTTGAAATATTTGGGCAAAGTTGTCTATCATCACGTTGCTCTATCGCTCGAGGGATTATTCAAAGGAAGATTTTGAAAGGATCTCCTACCCATCGTCTT
The DNA here is from genome assembly GCA_000404065.3 of Pinus taeda. Lineage (NCBI taxonomy): Eukaryota > Viridiplantae > Streptophyta > Pinopsida > Pinales > Pinaceae > Pinus > Pinus taeda. The sequence continues at coordinate 58,695 of APFE031238295.1, forward strand.
TCTTCTCTTCCATAACGGGAGGCCATCAGGATTTGTGAGGCTGGTCTTGCAAATGTTCGACCAGTTCGAGCCCTAACTCCTTATATCCCGACCTCGTTGGGGACATGCAAAAAAAAATAGAGAAACAACAAACCACTCTGATACCACTGATATTAACTTAAACAAGAACACAAAAAATTACATATATAACCATAAATACAGAGATGAAACAGAAATAACACTTCATTTCATTAATATCAAATACTGAAATATGCTTACAAATAGAATGGAAACAAGACTAGCTCAGGCGATGGTAGCTTATCTCTAAGAAGAGATGTGGCGACTACATGCCTTTGAACTATGTTCTAATGAGGCTCAGAGGCCTATTTATTATTGAGAAACAACGGAAAACCCTAAATATCCAAAAACCTAACGCTAGGAGATGAAGTGCCAAAACTATGGGCCCCGTTTGGGTAAATTGGTACATCAACTTCCTAGGGTTGTAAATTTGGCATACGATCTCCGTTTGATGCGCATAATACCTCGTTAAAGTGAGATAGTAAGACACAAATATGGATGGGGGGGAGAGGGGGAGAGAGGGAAGGAGAGAGCAAAGGAGATAGTGATAGGGTTGGAGGGGAGAGAGAGAGAGAAAGAGAGAGAGAGAGAGATGGGGGATGAGAGAGGGAGGTAGGAGAGAAAGGGAGAGAAAGGAAGGATGAAATAGAGGAGTTGAGATAGAGGAGAGAGGGAGTGACAAAGAGGAGGAGAGAGGGAGGGACAATGAGTAGGAGTTAAAGGGGGAAAGAGGGAGGGAAGAAGAATGACCTAGAGAGAGAAAAGTGGAGAGAGAGAGAGGGAGTGACAAGGGAGATATGGAGAGGGAGTATGTATGTTTGGGGGTCCAAAAGAGAGAAAAAGAAGGAGAGAGATGGAGAGAAGGGGGGTGGGGGCAGAGAAGGAGATATGGAGAGAAGGGGGAGGGGAGAGAGGGAGGGAGATAGTTACAAAGTTGGAGGGCAGAGAGAGAGAGAGAGAGAGAGAACAAGGAAGAGAGAGAATGAGAGAGGGATAGGGAGAAAGAGATGGAGTTGGAGGGGGGAGAAAGGGTTGAGGTTAAAGGAAAGACATAGAAAGAGAAAGGTGGATAGATAGAGAGTGAGTGATAAGGAAGATGGATATAGAGGGAGAGAGAAGAGCAGGATGGAAGAGAGATAAAAGGGGGTGGGGGGAGGGAGAGAAGGGTGAGAGAGAGGGAGAGGAAGAGACAATTTCGGTGCCTTGCATTGTGCAAATGTATCCTCAATTTAATGTGATAGGATCCTAACTTTCAATAATATCTTCCTCCCTTGCTTCAATACTAATGTCATTGATAATTTGGATCCCATGCCCTCACTCTAGTACTAACATTATTAAAAAATTCAACGCTTGTAATAACATAGTTAATGGTCTTGGTGCTATTCCATCACTCCAATACAAACAATATTGACCATGTTAGTTCCTTTTATTGTGTAAATCCTCAGGTTGATGCATGTGATAATGTTTTTCCTCACTCCAATATTAACATCATTTATAGTTTTAGTACCATTCCTTGATTCCAATGATAACATCATCCACAAATTTAGTGCCATGTTTTTGGTGTCCACTCTCACTTGTGGACATATTGAATAATTCCACAAGATGTCATACATGTATAACAATTATGACTCAAGAAAAAAATAACTATGAACTAAAATATGCTTATGAGGCATTCTTGAGGTTAATGTGATAACATCCTTCATTATTGAGTATCACTCTAAGTTGTAAATATAGTTGAATTTTTTTATGCCATACCTTATATGACAACTCTTTATAGTGTAAAGATAAGATAATGCCATACCTTGTGTGCCACCTACTTTTAACATGTTATACCATGTGTTCCCACTCTAACATGTAAATAAAAATTAATGCTATAACTCATTCTTCTTTACACACGAGGAAGAGAGGGAAAAATAAGAACACAAAACTAATGCCACACCTTGTGTGAGATTTCTAACTAGTGAATATCGACTATTATTTCATTGTGCAAGCTAAAGAAAAATAAATTTTTGTTAAGTTATAAATATTGCAAATGGAAACGTGTATACATGCACATTCTGCATCATTTTCACCTCATTTTTAGTGTTTCCCAGGTGTTATTACTAAACTATGTAGTGGAAGAAGGTCCTTATAAATAAGGGTTGATGCATTAGTGTTCACATGTTTTAATTAGTTAATGTGATAGGTCAATATTATTAGAATGAGTTGTGTGTTGATTTTACATTAATATAAATTTTATTCTAATTTTCCAAAATTTAACAATAACAAATTATATTTTGAAATAATTTTTTCAAACTTTTCAAAGTTTAATCAAATAAATTTTTTAAATAAAAGTAATTATTTTCATTTTTATAAAATTATTTTTTCATACAAATGATTTTTCCAACTTTCTAAAATTTAATATTTAGCACATAGAGTTTTTATGTAATGAAATAAAATATTAAAATAACACTTTATCCTTTCAACAAAAATAATTTCCTTTCACCTCAAAATAATCATGATTAGATTGCCCAACTCTCACAACATAGTTAACTTGTGAATTTCTCCAATTTTAGCATCATTTAACTAAAACATTTTTCTATAATAATACAAGCATGCAACCCCAGACATAGTACTTCATATTCATTAGGTGAAGAAAAATTTACAAATTTGTTTGGTTTAATAAATACAAATGTAGCAATTTCATTTAAGTAATTTTGTTCTTTTTTCCCCAAGGAAAAAACAACATTCTTTCATTAATTAAACAAAAGAGTGTTACATCTACAACATTGTTCTGCAAAAATATCTCATACTAGCAAGAAGTGAAACACAACATCTAACTAGAGTGCTTCCTAGCTATACCAACAGTGAGGGAAGACATTAGATTCCTTGCAATTATAAAAAGGAGGGCTACATCAGAAACCACCACCATTCTATCTAATGGTGAAGTCCATGATGTCACTGCAAAAAACATTTCAGAGTTGATGGATAGGGAACGATCCACCATCGAGAATGGTGTCATTGTTAAGTAGCTCATAGAAAATTTGCTCGTTAGGCACAGAGAATCCTCTCTTAGGCAACTCGTCTGCAGGGGCATTCTGCTCATGGTAGATATGGCAGAATTGGATGGTTTCAAATGGGGCCTTCAACAACTTGACTTTTTCCATCCAATGGAGCAGAGTAGGCATTTGCAAAGAGGCCCTTCCATCAGCCCATTGCATGAAGTAAATTTGGTTATTACACATGTCCATCAAGACAAGTAGATGCCTATATGTCTAGTTATTATAATATATAATTAATATTATTGTTTATTATTATTTTTAAATTTTATCAATAAGATTAATATATATTAAGGGTCCATCATAGTGGGCAAGTGCAAGAGACAATGTGATTAGCTTGCTGATTGAAATTACATAGTGTACATGGTTGAAGGGAAAGGAAGACAATGACTACTCAGTTTGGCTTCACAGTGATTGAGGGAACGTCTCACTGTGGACTAGAATGACGCAATGTGTAGAGGAGGCCAAGACAGAGCAAGGCATGGCACAGGGAGGCTCATTGGAAGGGAAGATTGTGCAATTGGCTGAGATAAGAACAAAAGTCAAGTCACTTTTCCCAGGAAGTATTCACTACACTGTGAAGGGAGGAGGACCAAGAGGAGCTCCTGAATGGCTAAGTGTAGGATCAATGGAGTAAGAGATGAAAAAAGCATCTAAATGAGACTCAAACATAGATCACACACATGAATTCCATCAATAAAAGCCAGGGGAATGCACATGACTCATGATCAACAATCACACCTTGAAACGAGAACACATCAACACTTATTTATAAGTGTGATAGTTGAAACATAACAATAAGACACTTAGAAAACAAGTTGCGATGAAAGTGTCGATTGTGACCAAGAAGTGCGCTAAGCTGTAGGAATGTATCTAGCACATATTATTATGATATATAGGACCATCTAATGCAGAAGAGTGTGCTAGAGTTACCTCTAGTGATGTGCAGAGGTGCGACACTTACATGAGTGAAAATGGTTGTGAGTGACAATTAGTAATAAAATGTGAAAACAACACTTGCAAAAATTGGAAAAAGTGAAAGCGACAAATGCACGAGCGAAGATAACACAAAAATCACACTTGCTAGATGAAAACAAGAAAAAATGACATTCACAAAAGTGAAAATGATACTTGTGAAAGTAAAGGTGCGTGAAATTAATAGTTGAGAAAACTCACTAAAATAGAAGCACAATTCCAACCAAAGTGAGAGAGAGACTGTCAAATGATGTTGCACATTGACTGTTACAATAGGCTGCACAACGCACTATCTTCATGGACTGCACAGTCACTGTCATGAACAATGATTGTGCAAGAACTATAACTAAACATTGTGCAAGCCCTATTCCTAGAGACCACAAAAGCCTTACTCTCAAGGACTACACAATGCCTGTCTAAGCTTGCAGAATAAAGGTTTGCACTTGTGAATTCATCAAATAATGAGCATTTGTGAGCAAGAGACTTTGACACTTAGAACTAGAGAAGAAGATTAAACACTTAGAAAAGCATCGATCGACAAGTGACATTGGAACAATAGATTGCAAAATCCTCTATAGGCTCCAAAATTCACTGTGTAGGGAAAATTTTGGAGGGTGTTTGTCGTAGGGAAAACATCCTGATATCTACTTTTTACCCCCTTTTTCTTCATTAACCCTTCCCTTATCCATTCTTCCCTCCCACTCTATGCTCTCACATATCACATATTCCACTCTTCCTCTCCTCCTCTTACTCCCCTCCCCTTCTGTTAAATTTTCCCCACTCTCATCCTTCTCCATCTCTCTTCTACTAAACAATGATGAAAAAAAAGATGATAATGATGAGGGTGATGACAATGATGATGATGCCGATGTCGAAAAATATGAGGATGATGACATTAATGATGATGATGATGATAACAATTCAAATTATGATGACATTAATGAAAATAATGAAGACAAAGATGATAATGATGAGGGTGATGACAATGAAGAAGAAGAAGAAGAAGATGATGATGATGACAAAAATGATGTTGATGATGATGATGGCGATTCAAGTGATGATGAAATTGATGAAAATGATGAAGACAAACATGATAACGATGAAGGCGATGATGACGACGATGACGATAATGTTTTTGTTGTTGTTGATTATGATGATGATGACGACGATGATGATGAGGATGATGATGGTGTTAATGATGATGTTGATGAAAAATATGATGATGATGATGATATTGATGACGACAAGGATGATGGATATCCTAGACAAAGAAGGTTTCAGTGTCATGAGGATATCCTAGACCCCCAAACACTGGCACAACACCGTTGGAATTTGTCTGTAACCGTCTAATCACATGCACAAGACTGCAAGGGAGTGACTATTGTCTTTTTCACTTAGTTCTATGCCTGTGACTGCGATACTCGAGGCACTTTTTCAGAGCTAGTCTCCATACCAATACCCAGAACTTAATGAAACTCTCAAGAATGATAAATGACACAGGGACAAGGCCTCGCATACAAAACTTAGAAAAGAACATGACCTAACAAGGGCTAGACATGACAATCATTCCGTCAAACACATCATGAATATGTAATGTATAGGTCATAAATACACATCTGAACATAGGGATCTCATACTTATCTGAGATTCATCAAGATGGTATGATGGTCTCATAAAATATATGCATTATTATATATTAGGTCATGCATTCATTAACCATTCATTTACTAATCAAAACATGATGAGAGCCATAACTCAAGTCTATCAGAAACCATGCTTATAACTAGAATAATAACAATGAAAAAACAACCATCAAAGCCACATAATAGAAAGTACATTTACTCATGAAATAAAAGGGGAAAAGAACTCTTATTAAAATGTGCAAAAGCCAACCAAGTCAAGGACTTCCATGTACCACCTAACCATAGATTGGGCTGAACCAAATATTTCTTTAAGGTAATCAACCTCGTGCCATAATCCAAGCATGAATGTGGGACTCACAAAAAAAAAAACCAAGGATTATTAGGCTCTAACGTGTATCTCACCATTACTGGTCAAGGGATTCCTAGGCCCAAAACCCTCAGCTATACCACTAAGCTTTACAGTGTATCCTACTATTACCGATCAAGGGATTTCTATGCCCAAACAAAGAAACACACTCTACAAGATTTACCACAATCTCGCCATGTACCGATCAAGGGATCACTAGGCCCTAAAAAAATTGGATGTTTTTGGATCTCTCGACTTAATCCGTGAGGGATTTTCTTGTCTCCACCCTCAGGCTTTACCATGTATCCATCCATTACTGGTCAAGGGATTCCTAGTCCTTTGGGAATTTTCCTAAGACCACTCCACTCCGTTTCGAGACCATTCGGAAATTCAACTGAACCAAGTAAAAGAACCCCATCACACCACGACTATCCAAAAATGGCAAGGAAAGGCTAAAAACCACTGTCACACCTAGTAAAACCCATGCCAGTGATAACAAGAGAACCAAATACACACATGCATGTACCATGCATGCCAAAACTAGCAAGGAAATCACACATGCAACTTGATACCTGCAAGTAATCCTGTTGTTTCCACTTTATCCAACTCTTCCTTGCTTGATATTTGCTTCCCATTGTTTTCTTTTCCTTCTTTTTCCTTCGTTTATCTAATGCTAGAGTGATCTAAGAATTCTCTAAGTGTATGAGAGAGAGAATGGAGAGAGAGATCCACCCAAAAACTATAAAAAAGGCTACCAACTGATCCTTAGAATCATTTTTATCATTCAGGCCTCTATTTTCTTCATTTTCCTTCAATTTCCTCCTCACATCCAACCTGTGACCTTTTACCTTCCTTTCTCCTATTTTCCTTTATTTTCATAAATAAAATGCCAATTAATGCCTCTTTTCCTTTTCAGGGCCTTTGACTTTTCCTTTGTCAATTTCCCTTTAACCATAATAAACCAAATGAACACCCGCTAAGATTTTTTTCCCCTCATTCAGCTTGGACTATGTGTCCCATGACCTTGGTCTTATTTTGCCTTTATTAAATTTATTACATGGATTTTTAACTCATGCATTAGGGGAATTTTGAGGTCTAAAATGGTCCTCTTAAGGAAATTATAAGATAATAGTGGAAATAATAAAATAATATTACATTACATCATCAAATTTTAGAGGGAAAAAAGACAAAACTATTTTTTCAACTCATATTTTCAACTTATCTCCCTATGGGTTTACTCAAATTTCGAGTGGAAACACTTGTTAGATGCCAAAATTTGATTCCTCATCCAAGGGGTACCCATGTTGCATACTTTCGATGGACCCTACTACACAAAAAATGAGAAATACATGAAAAACGCGATTGCAATACTGTTTATTCATGTATTTCTCATTTTTCGTCTAGTAGGGTATATTGAAAGTATGCAGCATTGGTACTCCTTGGATGAGGAATTAAATTTTGCATCCAATGAGTAACCCCACTTGAAATTTGAGTAAAAATTTATGGAGATAAGTTGAAAATACGAGTTGAAAAAGTAGTTTTATTATTTTATTACTTTTTAATCCTTTTTACTTTTTTACTCCAAAAATGGTGAATCATCCCCATGGTTGACATCATCATCTTGAATCCTCTTGGTTATTATAAAGTTTATTTTGGTTGTACATTTTTCTTAAGAGGCCCATTTTAGACCTCAAAATTCCCCTAATGGTTGTTACAAATGCATAATTCCTGCCTCCAAGGATTGTGTGTTACATTTTCATAATGCTCAATCATGGCCTCATGCTTCCCAAAATTGTTCAATTTAGCCTTCTAGTCAGCCTCTTTCTACACATTGTGCAGTTGCAATCCTCAATCTCTCCTTATCTCATTGAACTCCGCAACTCCACAATCTTATTTATGAGTCTCTCTCCTGAAGTGTGCAATGCAGAGTCTCAAGACTTAAGACTGCCTCACTAGGCTCCTCAACTGTGCAGTCATTTTCCTAGGCCTCCAAAATTGTGCATTTCATAGCCTCAAGCTTTAGTACATCACTCTTGGCCCCTAGAACTGCACACCGCACAATCCCTGAGTCTTCCTCCATGTCCATTGCCCAGTCCTAGGTCGATCAATCATTTTCATGAAGCAAGCTAGACCAGGAAATTTCCGGACTAATGGCATCTTTTCATGAGTGGATTCCACTTGCAGGTACTACATCTTCACATGACAAGATGATGCTCAAAGAGGAAGAGAAGGAGATCATATGAGAAGACACTTGTGAAGCTGGAACCATGGAGAAGTCATCAAGCAAGAAGATGAAGGGACACTAACTTACAACAAAATATTAGAGATCTAGATGAAATAAAGACTCCATATCAATCAACCTCTTCAAGGATGAAGATGAAAAACATGCAAGATCCATCATGAAAATGCAAAGAAAGCAATAAAGGAGCATCCTATAAGTGCCACATCATCATGAAGTTCGATGTCATCATTGTCAAGAGCCATCTCAAGAGTCACATGTGTCATAATGTCGTGCCACATCATTTGGTATACTATATATCCCTGTACCATGGAACCCTTAGGACGTGCTCTTTGTCTGACCAAATCCTTTAGTGATTTCAAGTGCCTCTCAACCATCCACATTTATTTTGTGTGTATAGGTCCACACTTTTGAATTTCCTTGATTTGGTGTATGAAGTAGTGTTCTTGTGCATTGAAAAATGTTGGAGGTAGATATTTTTGCATTTCACACATTAGATGAGGAATTTGTTTCCTCCGATACTTTATATCTTCTTTATCGATTTATTTAGATGAAAACCATTTAGAAATGAAGCAAGCAAATCACATGCTTCAACAAAAAAGTATTATACTACATGAAAAGTAAAACTCATGCAGTCAAATATAAGTTGTACAACAAATTATTGAACAAATTGCACTTTGCACATAAATTTCCACTTACGTCATGTATTTTCCAAGATCATATATAGCTTATTTGACATTATTGTCAAAGTTGTATGGGAGAGATAGAGGTATAACATATTGTAACAAAAATTATGACTGATCATTATTTATTTCCAAATTAGTAGAAAAAAAAACTAACAAGATGATTCACCAATGTACAAATATATACACCAAAATAATTACCTTAAGGAATGTATGCCAACCATGAGCTTTTACCCCACCTAGTTCACCTTTCTTTGTTATGATATTATTTATGATTGAAGAAAATCAAGTTGGAAATTTGATTTTTTCAATAACCTATTTAACATCGTTGCTTTGCTTCTCTGTCAATAATCATGGAAAGGCACTTATATTTTGACCATGTCCATTGCTATTTGAATGAATCACACTTTGAATTGTGTGATTGGCCTCCTTAATGTCATTACAAATCTTGACAATTTTTTCTCTATCTCTCCTTCCATCTAAGATTATCCATAATGTCTCTATTATATTCTTCCCGATGTGCATTGTATCAAACAAATGAACCATTTCTAGGTTCTCATAGTAGGGGAGTCTATTGAATTGCTTAGGATAGCTTTTTATTCATCATGGAAGTTCCTTGTTATTAATTCCTTGATGACTTTCAAGGTGAATCATAGTTAAATATATTATAACAACATTACATATGAATTAATACAGTGAATAAAATTCAATAAAAACATAAACTATCCAAACATACCATTTCTATTGAAACATAGACAATTCGATCCATACTTTGAGAGACTCTATTATATCGTAACTTCCATGCACAAGGTGTCATTCTCCATGGTCTTAATCCGGTCTCTTCTTTCCCATTGAAAATATGTTTTTTGGTACTTCAATACCTATGATTCTTAGAAAGGAAGTGTTTATACTCATAAAACACCTCCTTTCGTAAGCCTCTTGAATGATGAGATTTCATATTAGGACCACAAGCTAGACAAAAAATTTTACCCTTTGTTTGAAGACTTGCAAGAGATGGAATAATTTTTATATCAATTATTTTAATCATGTACAATGAAGGGACTATTTAAAAAATATACATTAAATGAACTTCGTAGAACTAAACATTTTTAAAGTGCAAGGTAATGTTATAACATACCACATAAATGTGCTAGCCTTGTGTCATCGAGAATTGGTCATACACGCATTACATAGAATTCAAATTCCCTCTGTGCATCTACTTGTCTAACGATATCATACACAATGACACCATTCCATAATTTCACTAGATTCATATCTTTGACCTAGTACTTGCTTAATTGATTGAACATTTAATACATAATTACTACACATATGAATAAAAAAATATATATAAGACATAATTGAATGTATATGAGTAAACAAAAAAATATAAGACATAATTATGAAACAAACAAGACAAATGACATTTTATTGTGTTAAAAAAAGTATTCTAAATAAATTAATACCTGGAACTTTCATTGTCAACATTATGTGCTTCCTCTTTATTGACATCCATGGAGGAATGCTATTTTTTATAACAAAGATGGGACACACCGAGTAAGTATATATGAGGTCTCCAAATGGATTGACACCATCAACTGCTAATGAAAGCCTAATATTACGAGGTTATTCTTTAAACTTTGGCCACCTTTCCTCTATATTCCTAAATGTAGATCCATCTATAGGCATTCAAAGAACACCACCTTCACTTCTATTTGTTACATGGTAATCCATAAGTTGTGCTATTCTTTTGCACCTGAATAATTGTCGCAAACGTGGAATTATGGTAATATAATGAAGAACCTTGCGAGGAATCTTTTTTGTTACCTTATCGATTTGATATCTACTCTCATTACATTTTGAGCATTTTTATGTTGATGCATGCTCTTTATAATAGAGAATATCATCATTAGGACATTCATGAATATCTTGATACTCCATTCAAATATATTTCATAATGGCATGTAAATCTCGGTACGTATGAGGTAAAACATTTGACAGTGGTAACAAAAATTCACCTAACAATCTAAAACATAAAAAATAGTAGTACTGGTTAATGTAAACAATATTAATCATACATATTGCTTCCAAATGCTACAAATTAAATGATTATCAATGTACAAACATTAAAAATAAGGGAAAAGAATATCATTATCATGTGCTTGTACTGAATGTCACAAAATATATTACATACCTTAGGAGATGTGTCACACATGTTTGAAAAAAAATTCACCACATTTAAGTTGACTAAAAACAATACAATAGAGAGAAGAGATGTTTCTGAGCCTTCATAAATAGGTTGAGTTTCCCTCTTAAGTACAAGTATATCATAAGCACCCAGTTACCATCATCATCCATTCCAACATTATTAAATGTCTTCTGGATCAATCTATTTGTCTCATCTTCTTCAACTATGTTATCAACATCATTATCTTCTTCCATAGGATCATTATGTTGATCCTCAATATTTGCTCCATGTTCTTGAACAAACACTTGTACTATAACTACCTCTTCCTCATCGAGCAATGCCCTAGGGGGCCCATACTATACAATTACATTCAATAAAGTAAATTAGTATATATAGAAAATATTTAAAGGATACAAACATTTGCAAATATAATATAGGAAAACAAAGACAACAAAGACAAAGAAAAGGACAACTTAGGCGAGAGTGAGAAACAAAGACAACAAATTTGCAATGATGATGCTTGTGCAATTTATCAAGATTTTTAATAATATGTTGAAAAATATAGGAAAGATGTTACTTTTATTGACATGTAGGAAGAAAGACACTTTCTAAGACACAAACATAATAAAAAACATATTGATCTTATTTTGCATTCATCATTATAATGTCATATTCTTTCTTGATTTCACTTGGAGACCACAACTTTTAAGAGGATGACAAAAAATCAATGTGCTTTTAACTCTCTTTTATTAAAACATTTATTTAGGTATATAATATCAAATATTAAGTAAACACCCGAGAGACTTAATTCCTACATCTCTTACTTGAAATTTATAACACTTAACCAATATTAAAGATAACCCATTGAATTATAAACAAACCATATAATATAACTAAAATTAATTACATAATTATGATAAAAACTCAAACATTATAATATTAAATATTTTCCAAATATTGAAACTATCTTAATTATTTTAAGACAAATTCAAACAACCTTATAAAAAATGGTAAAAGAATTTTAATAATTATCCACTTTCAATATATTTGTTTTCCAAATATTTTATAGATTTCATTCACATTCAAGATATCAATGGGCCATGGATATCAATATGAACCTACTTTCATACCAGAAATAGTTAAAATGGAAAAAGCTTTTAATTATCATACATCACTTTGATTTTAGAGACAAAATTATAGTTTTATATGTAACAAAATATTTTCGAAGTTAAACTTTTTATTAAAAAATGTAATTTTATAACAATAAAATTTACAGAAAA